>CAUYQG010265226.1:0-17033 GCA_963574415.1 Tarsius wallacei
CCAATCTTTCTTGATAACAGAAGTTTAGTTCTTCATTGGACCTCCATGTGCATTGTGGGATGCTAGTTTTCTCCCCAGACCTACTGACTGAATTATGATTAATCAAAGCCAATTACTATAATCCCCAAACCTTTACCAATAACCAGTTTCAGTCTAGGCATAAAGAACATATCTCATCAACGATCCCATAACATATATCTTCGAAGGGACTGCTGGGAAGGGTTTTCCTCATGGATGAAATTATAAGAGGAGGGAACCCCCCCTCAAAAAAAGCAGAGTTATCTTTTGAAGACTAGGTCCCTTACAGTACAAGCTTCCCCTGGTAGGTCAGTGTTCTAGGAGCCCATTCGCATCTGTGTACCAGCTAGCATTGTGGTGAGACGCCATGTTTGACTTCAGTTAATTTTTTTGTTTTGGAGGTTCTTTCAAAGAGTTTGCTCATTTCATGATGGGTGATTTGCAAGGACCTGCCCACACCATGCTGAGTGTTCAGCAGTTTTTGACTAAAAACAGCATGACCCCCATACCCCAACCTTCCTGCTCACCCGATCTCGAGCCCCAAGCGACTTCTTTTTTTGTTTCTCCAGATGAAAAAATTCCTCTGAAACAAAAAATGGGAGAAGCACTAAAAGGCATCAAAATTGAAGAATTAAAAAACTCTTTTGAGCAGTGGAAAAAGCATCTCAGTAGGTGTATGGCCTCAAACGAAGAGCATTTTGAAGGTGACTGAAGTTTAAACATGTAAGAATAAATACACGATTTTTAAGAAATAAGTTTTGAGAGGTTTGTAGTCTCCTTATACGCAATAAAACGAATATTCCTATCTTTCTGTCTTCACTGTCAGTGTGGTACCTGAAACTGAGACAACCAACTTGTAACAATGAGAAACAAACCCATGAGGACAAGTCCACATGCTGTAGAGAATAGAATGGAAAGATGTGGTTTCCTGACATCACTGATCTGCTGAATTCACCTAATTTGGAACTACCCTTCCTCCTGATTCATATTATGTAAAATTTAAAATTTTCCTTATTTAAGCCAGCTGAGTCAAGGCTTATAGTCTGTTGATAAGAACACCCTAACAGATCCAAGTACAAGAGGAGGAGTTGAAAAACATGTTACAGCTCAAAAATCTGTGTCTTAGAATTTGAACATAGTGAGGTAATCTGCAGTTAAGCAAATAGGAAAATGAATGTAGTTAAGAAAACAAGATCCACATATTAGGTCCATAAAAGACTAGGAGGACTGATCAATGAGTGTGTTTGCATGAGGTAAGTGAGCTGAGCAGTAAATCACAGTGTCAAGGCTCTTGGGTACCTGAGTCCATGTAAAGCACCATGGCTGCCAAGGTGAGATAATTAGGTGCCAAGAGGTAGGAAGACCATAAGAATACGCTCACGTGCAGGTGACACATAGTGGCAAGGGAAAGCAGGCAGTTGCATATCAACTGAGACCTCAGTTCACAAGAAACAAGGCCTCAGTTATCCAACCAGAGCCCAGGGCAGTCGTGCAGTTCATCTAGGGGACACTGGCATTAGAGTTGTCAGGTGATACTTCTGGGTTGGAACTAAGGCCTATATACTCAGTCAACTTGAAAATACAGAAGGATATGAGCTCTGATTTGGAGACAACACAGGTGGGTTAGTGTCTTAGAAATGGGATAGGAAAAATGAAATCCTATCAGGGGTAGGATATATGAAAGGTAAGCTATGCTGTGAAGATGCAAATGAAGACTTGTACACAAGAAGAGTGAGAAAATTACCAATTATCTGTACTGTGATTGGGAAATAGACTTCTTGGAGCCATACTGTGCTGAGGATGAGAAAGACAGTATTCAACAATGTGGCCCGAGGGGAGGTGGGGCTTTGTTTGACCATGTCTGAACATGGTGTCTTGCTGGGAGGAAGTAGAGACTGAATGAAAGACACCAGTGCTGAACTTGAGTCCTTCTCCTGACAACAGAGGAAGCTATGTCTGTTGTCACAATAAGGCAAAAACCCCATGACTTTGCTTTTGTCCCATCCAAGCACTCTCTATGAGATCCAAAGGCTCAGGCCAGCAGCTGCCCTAAAAGCCTTGGCAGTATTACAAGTGCCCATATACTTGACCGGCAGCAGACGGCATTGTGCCTGGTTGAAAACAAAGAAGATAAGGCTGGGCATGGTGACTCATGCCTATAGTCCCAGCACTTTGAAGGGGCCAAGGTGAGAGGATTGCCTGAGCCCATGGATTCTAGACCAGCCTGGGCAACTTGGCAAGACCTCATCTCTACAATAAATAAAAAAATTAGCTGGGTGTGGTGGTGCATGCCTGTATTTCCAGCTACTTGGAAGGCTGAGGTGGAAAGATCACTGAGGTTTTGGTGGCCATGAACATGCTACTACTGCACTCCAACCTGGGAGACAGAGTGAGAGACTCCAAAAAAAAAAAAAAGGAAAAAAAAAAAAGAAAAGAAAGAAAGAAAGAAAAGAAAGAAGATAGAGGAACCAAGTAGGTCCTCTACAAATGTCACTGAGCCAATGAGCATGTAATTCAATATTTAGCCTCAAGGACTGTTGGAGACTTGGTATTAATGGCGTGTGGGGATGGCATATTGTCCTTATCTGTGGAAACTCAGAGCTGGGTAAAGAGGAGAAGAGGCTATGTTGGAAAGACCTGGGTGGGGAGCAGCTCAGTGGAGACATGGTGAGGAGCAAAGACCAGGACACAAGGAGCAGCCGCCATGGCCATGCCCAGTGTGTTTCATCCTGAGTTCCTAGCAGACTGGCACACAGTAGATGTTCAATAAATAATTATTGGATGAATGATTCAATGAGTCAGGGATGTCTGGTCTCCTGTTTTTATCTAAGAGTATTATTTCACAATGAGAAGTGTAAGTTTATGGCTGTGCTCCCCAAGCTGACCTGAAGTTTCTTGGCCTCTAAGTCTTTCACAATTCAAACTGGCCACATTTCTTATTTTATAAAGTAAAATAAATGTAATGTACTAGAAAGGGAATGTAAACAAGTGATGTTAGACAAATTCAATGTGACTAAAAAGAAACTGTAGCAGGTGGATGCAAGTGAGCCCAATTAAGATTTATTTGCTTTTGTGCCACAGATTTTAGGCTTTTCCAAATAGAACTGTTAGATTCTAAGGGAATAGGAACTATTTTTGACTCATACTTTTTTTTAATCTGTGAGAAATATATTTTCTCATCGATATTGTATGCTGTTCTCTGTTCAAACTTTGCTTTTGTGATGCTTCCTTTAAAGACTTTCTGTTCTTTTCTTTCTGTTTTGTGCCATTGCTTATGCTGAATTTGTTGTTGTTTTTTCATTTACATTCCACAGAGAAATGATACTTAACAGCATAAAATCCCAGAACCGCATCAGGATAAAAGAGGTGATTTATAAACACATAATAGTCGTTTTTGATACTTTTCATCATTAGTCAAGCTGAGAGAACAAATTGGAATTTGAGCTTCTGGTGGGCTTTCTGAAGGGATTCTCAGATAAATGTAGCCAAAGATAAAAGATAATGCCAATTAAAAGATAATGGATATTATACACAATTATGGCTGTGGCCAAGTCAAAACACTTTGAAATTAAATGTCTTTGTGCGAGAAACCACAGTGTTAAATAAAATAATCAACAGGAATGTATTTCTACTTTCTTTACTCAAATCTATTCGCATGCTTATTCCCTACTGTGGTAGAAAGTTAAAATTCTGTTACAATAAAAGGAACCCAAAACTTTTCGACCTGTTATAACGGCCATAATTTAAACTAACAGAGTACTAAGCTCTTCATGTTCATCATCTCATTGCATTTATGTCCATTTAAATTTGTTTGTTTAGAACCCAAAACCAGAATGCTTCTGCACAATATTTGACTCTGATGATGACTCCTCTGTAAAGTTTCCATGTGTACCTTGTCTTAGCTAAACACCTAATCTGTGAGGAATTATGACAAAATATACTGTTGAAGAAATGATGGGGTTATCACTTTAAATGATATGCTATCATGCACCAGTTCACAGGCCTATGCCTGAGACACACAGAATTGTGGCAGAGAGAAGAGAGTAAAATTAGAACAACAAAATGACTAAAACAAGTGTGCCATTAATTCAGGCAAAATCACTAGAATCTAATGACTCACTAATATCAATATGACAGGTGCAGATCTTAAAAAATAATTTTAAAACTTTCTTCTTTCAATAACATGTTGAACATTTGACGTTATAAATGATAAGGTGAGACTTCTGCAATTTCATGAGAAATTTGTTATTTTAGTGTATAGCTTCACAAAAAAAGCAAAAAGCAGAAATATGTAGCTAAAATAGTCAGAGATTATCATGAGTTATCACTTTCATGCTCGAGTCAACGTAAAACCCACAATCTTCTCAATCTCCAAGGCAACTTAATCCTTTGTCCCATGGATCTTCTCTGTGGACAAAGTAAAAAATTCTACCCCTGAGGCTCTGTGGCTAGTAGCTGCCGTTTATCCAAAGTTGTCACCGTGGAAAAATAAGTCAGATCCCTCGGCATGTCTTATTTTGTTCTATTAAGGCTCTGATGGGTCAGGTGAGTAATACGAGCTGCTGCACCTCTCCAGAAACTGGCTATGTGGTGATATGTCTTTTAATTTAGTTTCATTGTTTTTGTCCAGTTCCCCAATTTCAAAACACTTGGAATGGAGGGGGAGGATTTGAAATTAGAGCCGGCTATCAAGACACTCCCCAAATTGGGCTTGGGGGACATTTTGGGAAAGGGTACAATAGGGCCCCTAATGTTTATTGTTCCCACTGCAAGGAATACAATTAAGGCCCCTTAATGTTTATTGCTCCAGCTCCGAAAGAATACCATTAAGTCAGACACATCACCTGATGGCATCCTCATCAAGCCACACTCCATGAGCACAGATGGGACATTACGTAACACAAAGAGAGCGAGGCTGCTCACCCTGCTGCATTTGGAGAACCATGTCGGGAACCTTTCTTTAAACAAATCCAATAACATGATAATGTGGCAGCCTATCTCTCCCTCCAATGCCATCCTGTAATAGAATAGTATTAATATTCATGATTAGTGGTCTAAAAAAAAAAAGAAAAAGAAAGAAAGATTAAGAAGAAGAAGAAAGGACACTGCCTCTGAATGCTCTGCTGTATTAGTGTGCCTAATGGGAATAAATTAAAACCCAACTGAGACGTGACCCTAAACCTTTTGCTTCCTCTTAACTGTCAGTTTGACTTTCCATAGCTCTGTGATCAACGGCATTCTAAGTGGAAGTTGACACTGGCTCAACTTTCTGCGAATGCAGGTAAAACAGAGTGGGAACTGCCTGAAACTCATTGCTGATGTAACCTGGTTCTGCACCATTACCCATAATCTGTGTCTTCAGCATTGTGCAGCTCCAATTTCATTTCTTTAATGGCACGGGTTTTGATAAGAATCGTCCCTCCCCCTATCCCTCCATTGCCAAGTTTCCTTTGTGGTGTCATTGCTAACTTCTCACACAATGCAACTTCATTTCTCTAAGAAATTCCCATCAGTGGTCTTTAATAGCAGGTTAATGGGCTGTTAAATCTCAAATTTTCCAGAATGATTTTGTTACCCAGAGTCTTCCTCCTATTTCCAGGGTGGTCAATAAGAGACTTGTTTTAGAGGTGCTTAATGCTTCACACACTAAGGGGACTGTGCCCCAATTCAGACCAAACAAACAAGAGATACTTTTTATTCTCTTATGATATCAACAACATTTTAGTAGAATGTCTGCTGAGGGTCCTATTTGTTATTTCTAAATAAATCAATAAAGGTGCTGAAAAATACAAGAAGCTCTGCCAGCTCTGTGCTTACAAATATTAGATGAGAGGGTTCACAGACAGCAGATCATCCATAAGCTGATTCCTAAAACCTGTGTTGTCATATGCTTCATGACTTGCTTCATTATCTGCCACTGCTACTTTATGTTGGCTATTTCTTTCTGAACCTTTCATAAACAAAATCCTTAATGATATATAGCCCAAGTGAATTCATTTACCAAAAAAATAAAGTACAGTGCATGGTTATTTATAAACCAGATGCCTAGTTGCAGGATTTCTGTGAAGTGAAATAGCCTGATGAGGTTTATCATAATTTCCAAGTGGATAGGTGCAATGGATAGTTAGAAACCCAACAAGGGCAGATTTTATCACTTTCTCTAATGATTGTTAAGAATAGTAGGTAACTATTAGAGCCATGATCATTAGACTAGCTGGCAAAGAACAAATCACATAATAAAGCACTTTCCAGGTATATAATATAATTCTTGGGTCTGATACTTTTTGTCAATATTATCTTATGCTAAAATAATGTATCACACATTTTTCATTGCATATTTAAGACAAAGTTTGTTATGTGTCAGTTCTTATCATTTGTCTTAAGGGACTTACAATTTTTATAGACATAATACTTTTTCTTTCTAATTGACTACTACACACATATTATTATGTATTAGGGATGAAATGAATGTATTAAGTTTAAGTTTCCCAAGAAATTTAAAATCTAGTCAAATAAATTTTATAAGCAAATGAGTAAAGTACAAAATTAAAACTTTAAACATTTTTGAGACATAATTTTTTCCCTTCTTTGTGTCTTGTTAATAAGTGAGGTATTGCTTAGGGCCCTGCCAATAGTTTAAAAAATAGGCAAAAAGGTACAATGGTACAAACACAATAGAAGATAATTTCTTATTTACATAAGAATTCAAAGCAGGCAAATATCTTGCATGTAGAAATTCAGGGATCCAGTATTTTTTCATCTTTTGGATCCACCATTCCTTAAGTCCTCATAATTTGCATTTATCTTACTTTTGGGGAAGAGGAAGGTGCAGATTGCATGCTTTCTTCTTAAAACTCTTGAAATAGAAATAGCACATACCGCTTTCAATCACATTCCATTTGCTAGAACTTAATAGCAAAGACACAGAAACTGTAAGAGGAGATAGGAAATACAT
Source organism: Tarsius wallacei (assembly GCA_963574415.1). Classification (NCBI taxonomy): domain Eukaryota; kingdom Metazoa; phylum Chordata; class Mammalia; order Primates; family Tarsiidae; genus Tarsius; species Tarsius wallacei. The sequence goes on from CAUYQG010265226.1 coordinate 6,974, forward strand.
CATAGTTGTGACATGAAAAGAGTAGAGAATGAATTTTAGTGGACAGCTAGCTAATGCTTCCATTTATGGTTAAAATCTTGTAAAATTGGAATGTTCTAGAGGATCACCTTTTTATAACCCTTTATATAGGACTCCTTGAAGTAGATATCTGGGGGTTCATTAGAAGTGGAAAGACAAGAAATTCCATAAAATTCAGACTAGAAATTGAAATCCTAGTGTATAGTAGTACAAATAACATATGATACATAGTTCTACTACACACACTTGGGAAGTGAGTGTTAAGGAAATAAAGTATACAGTGAAGAAAATTCAGTGTTGTATTTTCTGTGTGTGAATAGAAAAAAGGTAAAAAAAAATGAGGTGCTCAGTCCCTATTGGTCATAAGTAAACAACTAATATGACTGAGAAGCAGTCTCTCACCAGAATCACCCTTAGCAGCCTGTTCATGGTGATGCCAGCTTTTATTAGCATGCATCTTCAAATTCTTTGACCCTCTACTTATTATCCAGTTCAAAAGCCACTTTCACATTTTTATATATTTATTTTTGCAGCACCCCACTCCTGGTACCAAAATCTATTCTCTCTCTCTAGATATAGATATAGATTGATATAGGTATAATTCTACATATATAGAATAGATTTATTACAGGAATTGGTTCAATATGGTTAAAGAGGCTTTGAAGTCTCACTATTTGCTATATGCTAGATAGAAAACCAGGAAAGTTGATGATATAATTTAGTCTGAGTCTGAAGGCCTGAGAATTGGGAGGCTGATGTCGGACATCCCAGTCTAAGTCCAAAAGTCTGTGAACAAGGAGCACTGATGTCTGAAGGCTGAAGAAGACAGACTCTAGCAAAGAGAGCTTATTCAACATTCTTCATCTTTTTGTTTTATTCAAGCCCACCCACATTGGAGAGAACCATATGCTTTAGTCAATTTACCAATTCAAATACTAATCGCTTCTAGGAACACTGTGCATTCTCACAGATGCACCCCAAAATAATGTTTTCCCAGCTATGTTGGCCTTCCTTAGTCCAGTAGAGTTGACACAGAATTAACCATCATATCCACAGAAAAAAAAGTAATTTTAAGAAGAGATATTATGGGTCATTTTTATTTATGGCAGTTGTGAGATGTGGTTTTGCCAATGGGTGTGTAGGTGAAGACAGAAATCACTGAAAGAGATGACCCCAAGAGTTTGGGAGACCAGAATGTTTAGAGGCATAAATATAAACATGGAAGGTCCCAATGTTGATGAAAGGATGAATCTACTGGTGAAACTACTGATAAAACTGGTACCACAAACATTGCAGTGGGGAACAAGAAAATATCTAAACACACTATTAGATTTGGGGGTTGAAAAGGAATATATCTTAACGGAGGTAATTATGAGGAATGAAGGCTTATTAGAAGCAATATTTTGCTACATTAATAAAAATAGAGCTTGGAAATAGAATTTAGAGTCTATGATTATAAAGTTTAAGACAACATATTTCTGTTGGCTAACGTAGTGAATAAATCAATAACTGCAGGGCAAATATTTTAAGTTAGATATAATATACTCTGCCTTAATTCATTTCTCTGAGAGCCAAAAAATGAGGACTTGCTAATTGGGATAACATTACCTTAAGAGGCAAGGATAACAAGGAAAAACAGGATGCAAATTTATAAGCAATGTTTTTGTCTTTAAATCTACTCCTAGATCATAATCCTAGTTAGTATTCTTTGCTAAATTAGTGTTTATTGAATCTAATTAGTTATGACAAAATGATGACAGGCAAAATAAAAACTTATTTTTATGTACTAAAAGCCTAATAAAAGTAGCTGTGTTCGTTATTTTTATCTGCCTTTAGGATTATAAGTGTGCGGAGTAATATAATAAATAATTTGACTAATTAATCTTTGTTTCTGTAATCTTTAAATGTGTGTTTACAGTTTTGAGAGATAGCACATAGAAGGTTGTCCTGGATAAGTATAAAGTTTGGTGGGAGTGGAATAATAAGTGCAAAAGGTTAAAGAGTCTGGTCTACCATATTGTATAAGTACTATTTGTATAATGAGAGCATTTAAATCAGTAACTGCCTATATCACAGTAAAAATTAGGACTTAAATCCACATAATATAAGAGAAAAGAGAAACCTCTTTATAAATTTTTTTGATCTCTGCATATAAGAAAGATAATTAAAGATTACAAAGAAAAAAGAGATTTAAAAAAAGAAAGCACATTTATAATAAACACGAGGTTTGTCACATTTTATAAAACATTGTACACAATTATATATGAAAACTTCACTAGGTTAGGTAGATAGAAATTTGATTTTTCAAAAAAAGATACATTTTTTAGTGTACAATGGTTATTTTATGACCTTTTGAAGCATGTAATAAATGATTATTATAAATAATTTACCAATCATCCATATATCACTGTATGTTAAATAGGCACTTGATAAATATTTATTGAATGAGTGAATGATAGGCAAAAATAGGTTTATTTCAAAGAGGATATATAAAGTAGCCACAAGACTATGAAATCCACCTGATACTTTTTTAATAGTCATGCCCTTTCTTACCCTTCAGAAAACATTTCACTAACCTTTCTGTGGGGAAGCAGAAATTATATTTATTCATTTTTAGTACTTTTTACAGTAAGTAAGAATTGCTGTGGGGGAAAAAATTTCCAAGTAATATCTTGCTGGTTACTTAATAATAAAAGAAACTACCCTATTCAACTCATGTATGAAAACACAAGTTCAAGGATACAAAAGCTGCCCATGGAATTCCACAGAGATCCACTGAAAAGTTGAATGAACTTGCTTTCTCTCCATGAAGCTAGGGAAGGATTGACTTGAAGACTCAGGACATAACAGAATGAAGTAGGGTAGGAAGAAGAAAACAATGTCATAAGCAGACAGGCTGTCCCAGGACAACACTTTGGTGTAGGGTCGATAGAAAGCTGGACCGGACAATGGCACATCATAACATTCCCACGTTGATTCTTGTGAGACAGGAAGTCATTTTCTTTCTCATAAAAAATATAATTTGATATCTAGTATATGTGTTTTTACTCTCTCTGCTCCCTTTTACACTTGTGTGTCTAAGTTTGTTACTTTCTCTCTTTTCTACATAGTCAGTGCAAATCATTGCAAATGCCAAGGCTGCCCATTTCCTGGCAGCCACAGTGCTGCCTGTGGTGCCCTCTTGCTCATCACTTATTCATTTCCAAGGTCCTCAGGAGGCAGAGTAAGCAGACTTTCACATACCACTTTTAAGGTTTTGCTGCATTCAAACATTTACTAATGTCACATTTGGAAATGTGTATTTGTTAGCTGCTGGTAGTCTTTGGCGGTCTTATTACAAGTGTCATTAAGGCATCATAATATTTGGAGGAAACACTCTGCTTCAAGATATTCAGGTTCATTAATGAACATTATCCATCTGACACATTTGGTAAACACCAGAGCTTCAGAGAACGGCTCATCAGGGATAAGCTCGTCTCTCTAGGCTCACTTGGAGAAGCTCATGAACTCACTACTGTTCACCCTCATTAGGCTTGAGATGCAGAGAAAAAAAATACTGAAAACTGCCAATGTTTATATTTTAAAATTTAGAGAATGTCTCTCTCTCTCTTTTTTTTTTTTTTTTTTGGTGTGGAGATTGGTGGATGAGAGAAAAACACTATTTGGAAGTTCTGACTATTTCTTTGTGGAAAATATCAGTATTACCTTTAAATTAAGTTCAGATAAACAAAAAACTTTCTGTTTTTTGTGTTTGAAAAAAATTAGAAAATCTTCTGGGGAACAAATATTATTGAGAAAAGTCCATAAAAAGATAAACATTATTTTTCCCCCCAAATGACTTTTTTTCTTAAAATGGTGGTCTATAAAGCCGGAGCCATAGATCAACATTTAGACATGACCCATGTCCCTTATAATACAGAGGTCCCCAACCTCCTGAGACTGGTACCAGTCTGTGGCCTCTTAGGAAATAGGCTGCACAGCAGTAGGTGAGAAGTGGGCAAGTCAGTGAAGCTTCATTTGTATTTAGACTCCCCATTGCTAGCATTACTGCCTGAGCTCTTTTTTCTGTCAGATCATCAGGGTCATTAGATTTTCACAGGACCACAAACCCTCTTGTGAACTACGCATGTGAGGGATCTAGATTGTGCACTCCTTATGAGACATGAGCAGTGAGGTTTGATTGTACAAAGACCATAATAAATCAGTTGCTGCAGACTCATATCAAAATTCTATCAGTGAAAGGCAAATGAATTGATGTATTTCAATCATATAGCTGTATCTGGTGGCAGGCTTTATGTCAGAATCCAACACTTACTTTAGTCCACATGTGGCCTGCCCATTATCTTATTTGCCACTTCCATTCATGCCTCTTTTTTATGAGTTGTATAATTATTTCATTATATATTAAAATTAATAGTAATAGGAATAAAGTGTACAATAAATGCTAGATGGTTGAATCATCCCAAACCATCCTCCTAGCCCCCGTCTGTGGAAAAATTGTGTTCCATGAAACTGGTCCCTGATGCCAAAAAGGTTGGGGACCACTGTTATAACTCACATAAATAGCCAATAAAAATAAAGCAAAGTATTCCAAATTAACATACTCCCAAGTATATACAACTTTGGCCATTTCAAATTAAATAACTTTTCCAATAAGCACAAAATATGCTTTTCTTATCTCTATAAGATTTGAAGATTGAAAATATTTGAATATATGGGTAGGTTTTGTACATGTAGGATATATAATCATATTTTACAATCTGTACCTGGGAATTAAGGGATTTAAAAAACCCAGTCATAAACAATAACCTTAATATGATAATTGCATTTTATCATTTGAAGTTATTTTATGATAATTTCTTCTGGCATTTGGCAAAGTATTGCTGATGTCTCTTTGAAACAATAAACAGTTCTCTATTAAACATGTGAACTTAGTGTGGTTGCTCATTTTAAAGATATGAGAAGATTTAGCCTACTGAATCCCCTAAAACCTCTGCATTCCACTAGTGTGTCCACTGAGGCTATTCAGACATTTGGTCAAGACTGTAGACATAGGAACCCATTTATATTCACCAGAAGAATTTCTAACCACCATGAATATGCAAAAACAATATAGTTGCTGACAAAGAAGTTGGAATCAATTCAGTGTGCCTAGCTTCATTCAAGATAATTCCAATTATTATTAGGATCAATAAGCTACATTTGTCAAATATTAATATTTCCTATCTTCTCTTGTTTTTAATTTAGTGAATGATAAGAGAATCAAAATAAAATTTTGGCTTAAATAAGTTATTGTTAACACAATACATAAATTAATCGTTTTCTAAAAACTTAAAGAGAGATATATATCACATTTACAAATTCTAAAATTTACTCATATCCCCAAAACTAATTTTCAGAATGATTTTCTGGTCCTTTGTGTTCATACACACAGCAACAGAAAATTTGAGTCAACACACGCACACTTACTTTCATAGCTGAAGTATGACTACCCTCTGACTTCTTAGTGCAGCTCATACTGTAAACATGTCCTTTTTTTGGTCTATTTGGTGTTTTATGCATGGTTTTATAATTTTATTGAAAATTTTAGTATTTAAAGTGGTCCCCAAGCATGTGGTGAAGTGCCATCTAGTGTTCCTAGTCACAGGAAGATTGTGACATGCCTTATGGATATACATGTGTTAGATAAGCTTTGATCATTTATGAGTTATGGTACTTTTAGCTGTAAGTTCAATGCTAATGAATCAACAACACATTTTACATAAAGTGTCTTTAACAGCTACAAAAACGAAAAACACAAGAAATAAAGTCATGTGTTGATCAGTGGGTGAAAATGTTGTGACCAGAGGCTGCTAGGAACTTAACCCTGTATTTCCCCTAGGAGCAATGGATCAAAATTCACTAACTTAAGGTTTGCAGAGGCTTTACAGAACATAGGACCACAAATAATAACTGTATATACAGAGGTTACCAAAAAATGTATACACATTTTAAGAAAGAAAAAACTGTATTAAAATTATAATACTCAATATATACCAATAACAAAAGATGAATACAAGTAATGTTTGACTTCTGCAATTACAAGAGGTGCATAAAGTGATTACCATCAGTATCGAAACACTTCTGATTATGGTGAGGTAAAAGTAATACATAAATAACATCTCAAAATATTTATACATTTTTGACACCCCTGGTATGTATATATTTTTAAAATAAATCCTCTTAGATGATATTTGAACTGTTGACAGTTACTCCTTTCTTTGGCAATGTACAGATTAAGTATTTATCACAATCTAGAGTTTCTGTATGCTACCATATGATGCATTTCTTATAGGAAACAAGTCCAATATTTTAAGCATCTTTTCAACTTTTTTCTGATTTTCAGAGTAGTCCAAAAATATATCTGCAAATTAATAAGTGCTATCATTTCATAGGGATAAATATCTTTCAAATATCTTGATTGTATTTGATTTTGGTAAGTCATATTAAGGTATAGTTGTATCATTTTGATCTATTAAAATATTTCATATTTTTCATGTAAAACAGCATAATATAAAATACTTGTTATATGTAACTACAGTGAATCTGACATAGTGTGTACACACACACACACACACACACACACACACACGACCTTAATTTATGTCTTATATTTTCACTTGTAAAAACAATACCCTAGTATATACATACATATGTGTGACCATTATATATATGACAATAACCTCAGATAAATTTGAAGATAATTGTAAATTTGTTGTAGAATCAAAGAAAACAATGCAGCTAGCATAGCTAGTACTCAGAATTGAGGAAAAATTAAACATAAAAATAAGTTATTAGTGGTCTTAATCATCAGTTTACAGGAGCACCTTCATTAAAATAACATTTATAAGAAATAATTAAATTATTCCTTCAGGACTTTACTCCAAGTTGAAAAGAAACTTCTGAAATTTTCAAAATCCAACCAGTAGTTAATTGGGAATTATGATGCATTCGGACTTGATCTTGAAGTCAATGACCTGTTTTCTCATTCTTTAAGGCATACCTCAGTAGAAGATACAGCATCCAATGGTAATATTCATACACATATGCATGCATTAAACTATGTTTAATTTGGAAAGATTTGTAAACAAAAGCTCATTCAAGCCTATGATAAGGAAGGCCATAATTTAGAACACACAGCAGAAAAAGAAGTGAAATATGAAAAAACCAGAAGGTCTTCTAAATGTGGTTTAAATTGATCTGTCCATTTTGAATCTGGAGCAGGGGTGGAGAGTCAGGGTCGTGGTGATGATAAGAGCACTGAGTTTTAATCTGGCCTGGCTGGAGATTTCATGCCTGTGTACAATGTTTTCCTTTGAGAGAAGTCTTTACTTATCTCAGACACTCTTGCCTGGGATTCCTACTATAATTTGTCATCCATAGGTGGCCACTCAGCAAGACACAGAGTTTAAGAAGCAGCATTTGTTGTTCCATAAAGATTTCTGGGTAGTTATACCATCAGACCTGTCATAAAAACCAAGAGCACTGATTTAAATTCTTCGGTGTGTTACTTAATTACCTTTTTAATTAGGATAAAATGTCTTTTCACCCTCTCCTATTTGAATACCGCCATCCCTGCTTGCAAGGCCAAGTTATAAATACACTGCAATGAATAGCTCTCCCGTCCCCTCCCCCCGTCTTTCCCCACTGCGCCAGCTGCTCCTCTGTGTTCAACTGTCAGTATCAGTGCTGCAGAGATGCTCGAAGTGCTCCCTAATAACTCAGGGAATCGGTGCCGCTCATCGCTGAGGCTGACAGCTGAACACAGCTCAGGGGAGCTGAATGTGTAAGAGGAACAGAAAGAAGAGCACAGACTGATTCTTTGAGATGCAGGGATAAAACACCTATGAAAACAGCCATGACCCTGCTGGGTGGGCCACCAAGCTAAGGGCCAGGAAATGTGTTAGTCAAAATAGGAAAGGAAAAAGAAAACTCCAGTTTCAAAGTAGAGGAACATTATTTACGAGAAGAACCTGATTTTTATTTTTATTTTTTCCCTTAGGGAAACATGTAATCATGGCAGAGAGAATTAGAGGAATTCTATTCTGTCTTCTGGGACCCAAAACTGGGAGGCAGATGACTTGGGACTGAGGACCTGCCAAGAGCCTGCCTCCCCCTTAGGGAAGACATTGCCTGGCTGAGAAAGAGCCTACAAGTTGCTTCTTGCGTTGTCTCTATGAGAGCTTCTAGAATTGTAAAACCTTCTACTAAGAAGAATCTCCAAATATGTTATATTTTTATTTATAATAAAATACACACATGTCAAAATTTGCCATCTTATGCATTTTTAAGTATACAGTTCAATGGTGTTAAGTACATTCACGTTGCTGTGAACTATTTTCATCTTGCAAAACTGAAGCTCCATGAGACAATAATTCCCCATCTCCCTCACTCAGTCCCCGGCAACCACCATTCTACTTTTTGCCTCTATACATTCAAAACTCTAGGTAATTCATGTAGGTGAAATTATGTGATATTTTTCTTGATGTGACTGGCTTATTTCACTTAGAATAATGTCCCCAAGGCTCATCCATGTTGTGACATGCATTAGAATTTTCTTCCTAAAGTTAAATAATATTCCATCATATGTTTTGTCTATCCTTCCTCTCTCAGATGCTTGGGTTGCTTCCACATTTTGACTATTGTGGGTAATGCTACTATGAATATCTCTTCAAGATCTTGATTTTACAACTCTTGGGTATCACCTAGAAATGGAATTGTTGGATTGTATGCTAATTCTTTTTTTTTTTGAGAAACTGGATTTTTATAGTGGCTTCACCATTCTACACTCCCATCAGCATTGCACAACGAATCCAATTTCTTCATATCATGCCAACACATTTTTTGTAGTAGCTGTCTTAATGGATGTGAGATGTCTCAGATTCAATTAACTCTAACTTCTTTATTTTGTAGATGAAACAATGTTGAGACATAAATATTGCTTCTGTCTGCATAGTTAGTAGTGAAGCTGGAATGAAAAGCCAATTCTCTTGAACAACAATCCAAACTCAAGCTTTTTAAAATGGACCAGGCTGTATTTTGTTTTGTGAATCACCACACGATGTGTCCAACCAGATTACAACTATCCTTCAACTATCCTGTTTGAATAACACACATATTTTGAGACTATGGCTCTGGCCTCCTGAGGAACATACTACCTAACAGGGAAACAGAGCACTTGAAAAAGACTCCAAAGGAGTTGCAATTTAAACACAAACCAAATGATAATATTCATGGTGCATATAAGTGCTGAGAACGTGTGGAGTAATGAGGGTAGGAAATGAGTAACTGACAACTCTATACAACAGCTAAAACCTAATAGTACAATGTCTTTGGCATAGGAAAATATACCATAATAGTGGAAATGTTGAAAATCATGAGAAATTTAGTTATTAGAAAACGAATAGTGTAAAATTTGTATATGTATTATTGTTGTTCTTGTTGGATTTATCTATAGGAAAAGATCATGTATAGATACTAAAGTGTAATTTTCTGGTTTTGAGATTCATTTATTCAGTCAATATTAATTGAATACCTGCTGGGAGACAGGTGCTGAGGAAATAGCACAGGACAAGACAAATAAGGCTTCTGCTCTCTTAGAGCTTCTTTTCTAACGGGAGATAACTTTTAAAGAAGCAGCAAATAAGCACAATAGGTGTGTGCTGTAATAAGCCAAAAATTTCAGAAGAGATTGGGTACATTCAGGGTAGGATAGGCCTAGAACCGAAGTTTTCAATTAATCACCATGAGATCAAATATGGCCAGTAGACTGCCAGTTTTGTTTGCCTTGCAAATTATTTATTTATTTTATTTTTTATTTTTTAAATATTTTTTTATTATAAAGATGTGGGGCAAAATTCGAAGTTAGGTATACAAACATTGATTATGCCAGTACCCTTGCTGATGAGATATGCTCCTTCCCTAGCATTTTCCCACAATCGCCAATCCCACGTAAAACTTGATGATGTTGGATAACATATGAGTTGGAAATCCAAATTTCTGG
>CAUYQG010265234.1:0-22482 GCA_963574415.1 Tarsius wallacei
ATGTAGTGGACCTTTGGCATTTGAGGAATTAATACTCCAGTGTCATCTATTCTAGAGGAATCAGTCATTCTGTGTAGGTATAAATTTGAATCCCAGGTTGCCTGATGTAGACACAAGACACTCAGTCAAGGTACAGGTCCATCTGACTAACCACCAGCACATGCTTTCCCATGAAGCCTTCTACCACGTGTGCCTTGGGGGAAATTTTATGTCATGGTAATATTTTCAAGATTGGAGAAGATGACTCTGCTCCAACCCACTTGTCTATTTCAGTCAAGTTTTCAGATGCCTAGGAGAAAGAATCTGGTTAGCCAGCTTGTCAGCTGACTCTAGCTTTGGCTAAGGAACAGGACAGAGGGCAGCAACACGGTCACTGGGAGATCAGCTGTAAACCAGAAGCCACTGCAGTCTATGACTGCTAGACAAAGAAGGACTCATTCATCCTGCCCCAGTGATGAGACCTAGATCTGTAGATTAAAAAACAAGTATCCATGCCTCTTAAGCTGTGATTCTGACTTGTAATACAGTTCTCCCAACTGGCACTGCTCACTATTCATCTGGTAGAATTGGCCCTTCCTCTCTCCTCATCCTTACTCAGCACCACCCAGAGTCAGGGCTCTTTGCTCCTATTCCCTCAGTGCCCATTGCAATGAAACTGCCTCTGATGGGGGAGAGAGCTTGGGGTACATGTGGCCAGGCAGCCCATGCTTTCTTAGTGTTTGACCCTGAAGAAAGCAGCCCCATCCCCAACTACACAAAAGCTCTTTTCCCACATGGACCATCACTTGATCTTGATTGCCCATCTGTCTCCTAGGATTTACCTGAGAAACATGACAGAAGCCATTGCTGTGACTGCTGCTAGGTCCCCTGAGTTCTGGTTCTAACAGGACCCAGACTCTGGCATGAAGTACATCCAAAGCAATAACTCATTCATCACAGAGTGAATCAAAATATGGCAGGATGGCTGGATGTTCATCCCTGTGATGAAAGAACAAGAAAGACAAATGAGCCAGAGCAAGAGAGAAATGAGCAAGTTAAAGAATTCCCATACAACTTTAAAACCATGGAGTTCAATGGTAACAGTGTTAGAATTTAAGATTTTAAAACTACTGCTACTCATTCAAGCCTACTCGTCTTGCCTTTTTTAACTTGCCTATCCTGCTCATATTTGGCTGGAATTATCATTATTGTCATTTTTAACACCCAAGATTTATTAAAAGTGCATTAATGTACCAGGCACTATATTAGTCCTTTTCAACATATTATCTGATCTCATCCTCTCAGCAGCCATTATTATCCTCATTTTATAGATGAGGAAAGTAAGGTCCAGAAAGATTAAGAAACTTGCCCCCAGGTCCTTTTGCTAGTGAGTGGTGGAAACTGGATTTGTCTGACTGCAGAATATAATCTCTTAACTGCTATAAAATCATATGCAAATAAAATATTATGTAGCTACTAGAAAATATTCATGTAAATTTTTATAGAGAGGAAAACTGTCCTGCTTAATATGGAATTGGTTTATTGAACATAATGATTAAATATCGCTACATGCAAAGGAACCTATATGTCTCCCTCAGGCTCGAACTAATGGTCAAACCTCCAGGTCCTGGATAAGCAGTGACTAACCTCACATTAGTTTGTCTTAGCCTGACAGCCGGGCTCCAACACTGGCCGCTCGTAAACAGACTCTTCAACTTATCGATGTGCTGTGAAGACATCAGACTCCATTGGAACAATCCTGAGAGGATGGTCTGAGCTCTGCCCTGCCCATTAGGGGCTGTAAGTTTGTGCAAATAACCATAAAATTAAACCCACCCAGGGAGGGCCATTGATTTCCAATTGGCACAGTTTGCCAGATGCTGTTTGGTCTAAGAACTGCCTTGACCTCTAATAGTGACGCCGCCTGCCCTTGGCTTTGCAGGGTGTGTTCCCAGCAGGGAAGGCCTCTCCACTAATGCTTGCTGCTGGAACTTGGGCTGAAGGCTTGGTGGGTTCCCCATATGGTGCAGGGGAGAGGCCAGCCACGCCCAGCTTTGGATTCACCCTCTTATCCAACCCTGGGGCTGAAGCCAACCCCAAGAGATTACAGACGCTCCCACCCCCAACTAATTAAATAGGTGGCCTCCTGCTGCTAAAAGGGAATGAGGGCGGAAAAACAGAGGATGCCTGATTTAACTAGGACCTGGGTAAGTAGCTCACCAGCCAGACCCAGAAATCACCCATGCGTGCCTAAACAGTCTCTAATGGGTCAGGGTGGTTCTATGCATGAGACCTGGAGTTCTGCTTCTTCTCAGCCCCCTTTGTACTTTCAAATCTTGTCGTCCAAACGTTTGTCGTGGAAGCTTTGCAAATCATTAAAAATAATATTGTCTTGTAATGGTATATCTTACAACCATGATTACACACCAATCTTTGTGTTCAAACATTGAAATAAAAGTGACGATTCAAAGACACAACTTTTTTCTCATGGGACAACCTGAAGATGATTCTACCCCCTATACATACATATGCATTCACACACATGCACGCGTGCACACACACACGTGCGTAAAGGGTAGGCTTCTGAATGCAAAGCTAAGTGTTTGCCTAAGTTACCAGTGTTAAATCTAAATATCCATACAGGTATAAGTTTAGATGGAAGCTTAAGTCATGGTTTGGATTAAGGAAAGAAACCTCAGACTTTTTCAGGAGTTCAGTCTTCCAAGAAAATCACTAATTGTTTCCATTTGGCGTTTGTTACAAATCATTTAGAAGGAAAGAAGACTGGAGGTGCAAAGAGGGAGACAGTTGTAATAATGGGAAATTGGACTAAATTAAAATGATCCTAAGTCACAGCACAACTAGGTCTCTTTGCCACCAACTTTTGACATTCTAATTAGGGTAAATGGTTATGCAAATCCAGTCAGACACTCTTTTTCCCCCTAGCATGAGTGCCTGTGATTGTTCAAGCGAAGACTGTTGGTGGCATAATTAAAGCTCTCCTAAAAATTAATTGAGAATTGGAGGACAGCCTCCAAAGATGCCCTAATTTGTGGGCAGCCCAGCACAGCTGTCCTTTTGTCCTGCCTGCCACCAGGACGCCTCGAGTTTCCCAATCAAATATAATAGAAAATGACACTTGAGGTGTTCTCAAGCCTCAGTCCTCATGAGTGGAGTGGAAGACAGGCAGGCAGAAGTCTACCACACCCAGGTCACCTCATTCTGGGCATGTTTGCTGAAGAAATGAAGTTGCAGGGTGAACCCAAACAAGGAGCACAGAACGCCTAAGTTTAGGGACACATATGAAACAAAATTGATCATGGGTTGTGAAAGAACATGACATGGAGCCAATACACCCAGTGAGCAGCCATTTAAACATTGCTTAGAACTGTCATATTTTTATGACAGTTCACTTTAATTTACATTCTAATCACAAGCCCAGGACAGAACTGATTTCTCAGAGGTAGCTATTGGCAATTGCTTTACAACCCTCTCCCCAGTTTGTTTTGTAAACAAGTTAACCTAATCAGCTCTAAATGACCTTCATAACACAGACCCCATCAACGTGGCAGCAATCATGTAACTAACCCACCCATCTGCCTGCTGTCCATCACCCGACACTGGTACCTGTGCTTACCTGCCCTCCATGATGATGTGGAGCAGACTACCACTCAATCATCTTAATGACCTGCCCTCATCAAAGGGAAGGGTTAAAAGGCATTCAACTTCAAACAGCAGTGGCCATTGCTTTGTTAAACTCTGGTGTGTCCATGTGGCTCTTTGAGCTATGGCTACCATGTTTTCTAGCTTTGGCCCCCTTCCCTACCCTGGGGAGGTGAATCTCCTCTCGTTTTCTCTAATTTACTTTCTAAATAAACTGTATTTTCCAATCTAACTTCTGTGCAATTCTTTGCATCTTTCACACGGCATCAGATCACACAACCCCCGGCAGGCCTGACCTAACATTTTGAAAGCCCCACTGGGGTATTTTAACCTAACAGGTTGATATTGAAACTGCATGATGGGCACATGGCTGGGAAGAGAGGGGTGATAAGTGTAGTATTTGCTTTGCTTTTTTGTATGCTCAAAATTTCCATAATAAGAAAAATTAATGCATAAAAAATAGCATCTGTCATGGGGAGAAAGTTCTTCATAGCAAAAGTCAACTTTTGGTTATCCTATTAATGGAGAGAAAACTTTAAAGAGAGGCTGACCTTTAAAAGTGGGTACACTGTTCTATTTCTTCTTCTTAATCACCTCTCATCATATCAACAACACAGGTCTAGCTCTGACTCTTCCCAGTTTAGCTCTAGCTTGAAGAGCAAAGATTGAGTGGCTAGGAAAGAAACGGGCCTAGTGAGGGCAGAAGAGCCTTATATGGGGGAGAAAAGTAAGAGAGATCCCCAGATTCTCCAACCAGAGGATAATTGAAAGCTGACTGGGAATTACTTCTATGTCACAAAAAAACCAAAACCATCCTGTTGGACTTAAAAAGAGAAATAACTTAAGTAAAGCCCTTAAATTTAAAAAACTAAAAGTTTGTCAATTAAGGGGCAAATTCTCTCAAGTTTAACAAACTTCCTTTGATAGTCATGAGTAAAGGTGCAACAGGAGAAGCCGTTGGTAGATTCAGTCCTATAGATGGAAATTTTTGACATGGGGAGCCCCATGGCTATAGGAAATATACCACAGGATAGCTGCAAGCCTTGGAGCTAGATCAGTGATCTTTCCTGGTGCAGAATGAAGCCTTTTTTCTTTATCTTTTAGAAGTATTCAGATCTGAGGTGACAGAAATTAATGAGCTAGTAAAAAGCTGCCCCAACCAGGCTGAGCCCAGTGTTTCCTAGCTTTGTTAGGAAAACTTGCGAGAATCAGTGTAGGCTAATTAATTGGTCTTCAGGTAGTAACTAAATCAAAGGTGTCTTGGGTACCCTGGGAAGCTAGTCTCCTCTTTCCTGAGAATCAATCAGCTCAAGATTGATGAAGGGCTGCGAAGGTCAGGCTTAGAAACACAAAACCATCTGCCAACTCTCTAGGGCTGGTACCTGCAGCAGAGCAATTTTAGAAGAACAGGTGTTCACTTTTAACTTGCCTCTTCTTTTCTTTTATGCTGAAATCAGGATTTTAGCTAGAAAGGGCCTCCAGTTGGTTGATGAAATTCACAAACTGTCTCTTGTAACTTAAAATAACCTGGCTCAAAGGGATTGTGATAACCTCAACTGGCTATTACACAAAGTCATCCCTGACAGTGGCTACTCTGTCCTCCCAGAAGCATTTGGCAGCATTAGGAAACAGCGACTACAAGTCACTGTCCCAGAAGAGTTAAGATAAGCAATACTGCTTCACCCTCTGAATGACACAGGACTGCGGAACAGATCCAATGTGGTCCATCTACTTTGCAGAATATGTTTGAGAGCCCACAAAGTCCTTGAAAGCTGACACTTAAATGTTTCTGGTTCCTTGAAAGTATCTTGCGGTTCAATAATCTGGGAACATTTTCAAAAGTCTTTGATGATGATCTACAAGCATGTCCACATGTTTGGTGTGATGATGGTTCAATGACACAGTTGTCTTTGCTCCATTAAAAAAAAAAATTCAGGATTTACATCAAGTTTTCTTCTTCTAAATGACGGTATTTCTTGTTCATGCTACCAGTCATGAACTCATTTCCCCAAAAACATTGGAAATTCCCCAAAACTCTCTTGTGGCAGATTGTAGTTTCCAAAGGTGGGAGTAGTCAAATATATCTTATGGTATGTTCTTCTTACAATGTGATAGTGATACCTCTCCATCAAGAGGTGGGATTTGTATTCCTAACCCTTGAGCCTGGATAGGACTTTATAAATTCTTTAACCAGTAGAATGTAGCAGAAGTGAAATTGTGTGAGTCTAGGTGATAAAACATGACTCAGCATTCATTCGGCTCCCTTAGGGCACATGCCTTAGTTGGGAGCAAGCAGGGGGAAAATCCAGCTATCCTAAACCCACTATGCTGGAAACTTCCTATGAAGAGACCACACACAGATAAAGAAAGATGTCCAAGAAGCTCCAACCACTTTGAGTGTTCTCAACACAGTCTCCAAATATGTGTGCAAATAAGCCTTCAGAGGACCATATGCTCTGCCTTTATGCCACTTCAGCCAAAAACAAGTGGAGTACTGCGGAACAGATCCAATGTGGTCCATCTACTTTGCAGAGTATGTTTGAGAGCCGACAAAATCCTTGAAAGCTGACACTTAAATGTTTCTGGTTCCTTGAAAGTATCTTGCGGTTCAATAGTCTGGGAACATTTTCAAAAGTCTTTGATGATGATCTACAAGCATCCCCATTATGTCCTGTTACAAATTTGTAACAGTAATTGCCCCTGAAAAGGAAATGGTAGCTAGGGATCAGAGGAGCGAATGGGACTTAGTTATCATTCTATATGTTATAAAAACTCTATATGCTACCAGGGGATCAGTTTAGGTCTGGTCTAGGTCTTGCTATTTGCCACACAGAAAGCTAATCACTGAGACAAGGAGTATTGCCTGGAAAGAAGGCTTTTTATTTGGGTGATGTCATCCAGAGAGATGGGAGATCAGTTTCAAATCTGTCTCTCCCAACTAACTAAAATTGGGGGTTCATATAACAGGGATGGAATGTAGTTGTGTGCCAGAAAACGGAAATTAAGAAGAGGTAAGGAAGCAATTATGAGGAATGAGGGGTCTGGCATCTCATTGTCTGAATGCAGTGATCTGGTGAGTTTCAGCTCCTTGCCTGAGTGTGGGTTTCCTGAGGCTGGAACTCAGATAAGACAAAGGTAGGGCCAGGTGCTGTAATCACAGCACTTTGGGAGGCCAAGGTGAGAGGATTGCCTTAGCCCACGGGTTCGAGACCAGCCTGGGCAACTTGGCGAGACCTCATCTCCACAATAAATCAAGAAAAATAAGTTGGGCATGGTGGTACATGCCTGTAGTTCCAGCTACTTGGAAGGCTGAGGCAGAAGGATCGCCTGAGCCCAGCAGGTCGAGACTGCAGTGGCTGTGAGTGTGCCACTGCCTTCCAGCCTGGGCTACAGAGTGAGACTCTGACTCAAAAAAAATTGTTATTTTCACGTTTTAAGAGGCCAATTTCTATATTTATTCAAAATGCTGTAAATATCAGTTCTATGGGACAATTGAGTCAGTCTCGTATATACTTTTGCATTACTTGACTTTTTTTTTTTAGTTGAAGTCTCACTCTGTTGCCCAGTCTAGAGTCAAGTGGCAGACTCACGGCCACCCCAGCGTCGACCTGCTGGGCTCCAGCAACCCTTCCGTCTCAGTCTTCCAAGTAGCTGGAACTACAGGTGCGTGCTACCCTGCCTGGCTAATTTTTTTATTTATTGTAGAGACGAGGTCTCGCCAAGTTGCCTGGGCTGGTCTCAAACCCGCGGGCTCAGGCAATCCACTTGCCTTGGCCTCCCAAAGTGCTGAGATTACAGGCTTGAGCCACTGCACCCGGCCCCTATTTGACTCTTAACAAGTGTTTGTATTAACTATTTTGAAACAATTATAAAATTAAAATAAGTAAATTATTGGAAATTATGTGGCAAAATTTTATAATAAAGATTAAAATGTTTAATAAAAATAATACTTAAGACAGTATAGTATTGGAACAGGAAAAACAAATGGTAACTAGAAGAGAACAGAGAGCTTGAAAACAGCCAATCACATCTGGATACCAGGCATATAAGGGAGGTGGTACTACAAATCACGGAAAAGCATTGACTTTTCTTTTTTTGTTTGTTTATAAACATTTGGAATTTTATTTTTTTAAAAAATCACAACCATAAACATTGTTACAGTTAGAGCCCCTCTTGGTTCTTCACAATGATACGGAGCATGCTCACAAGGGGTTCCCATTGTTAAGTCTTAAACAACCATCTTTAAAAGAAGGAAAAAAAAAACTCAGCATACTACCATTTAACTTGTTTTAATGTTTCTTCACAAATAGTGAAAAATACTAAAGTACAGATAAGGATTAATCATAATGTTGTGGCCAACATTATAAATATGGAATTATAAATTTAAAACATTTTCTGGCTTAAAAATAAATCTGGTAGTCAATGCAGTTCTGTGGGTCTCTGCATCTAGTAGGGCTGATCTTTGCACTCCTGACAGTGCTCGCCTTTATCCATTTCCCAGGTCTTCCATGTCTGCCTCTTCTTCCTCCCATTTGTTCCATCAAAGGTCCAGGGGGCCCCCCAGGACAACCTCGTCTTCCTCCACTGAAGCCACCTCGGTCTATGCCCCAGCCACCTTGGAAGCCACCTCTGTCTCCACCACGGCCACCTCTGAACATTCCACCGGGACCTCCACAGTTCATGAGGTCTCTTCCTCACCGTATGCCACCAGGCCCACCTCTGCCACGATCACCACCCAGGGGTGGGAAGGGCAGTGGGAGGAAGCCTTCAGGCTTTGGGGCCTTACACTGGTTGCATTCTGTTCTCCAGGTGAAGTTCTGGTTTCTACAACCTGGACTGGGACATTGCCAAGTCTCCAGCCCAATGTTGGACGTTGCTTCCTCCAGAAGGGTTTCCTTGGGTGCCCTGGGACCCTCTTGGAGGGAAACCTCTTCTGTCTCCTCCACGGCCTCCCATGTGATCCATGGGTCCCCCAGGACCGCCTGGGCCCCCTGGACCTCCATGGAGTGGTGGGGGCATTCCTCTGCCCTCATATGGTGGCATACCACCCCTCATGCTGTTCATTGGAGGCTTCTTCTGAGCAAGATAAATTTAAGTCTCCCTTGAAAATCTTTCCCGGCAAACCACTCCATAGCAGCCTTGGCAGTCGGTGGGTCTTCATAGGACACTGTGGCAACACCTTTGGGCTTTCCTGTTTCCTTGTCCAGGTAGATGTGGATCATGGGTTGCCCAGTTCTCTTGTTCATCTAAGCAGCCCCACACTGCTTAAAGAAGTCTGCCAGATCATCTAGAGTCACACTGTCATTTAACCCTTGCACAAAAATTGGACTGTTGTCAGAATCTTCATCTGGATCTACAAGTGGTCCTAGATCAAGATCTGGTCCTTCATCCATGGATCCACCAGGCTTATTGAAGCCACCTCTCTCTCCAGCACAGACCATTCCACTGCATCCTCCTCCCTGCCCACCTCTGCTCATGCCTCCACGATCAAATCCCCCTCTTCCCCTGCCCTGGTTATCAGGGCCACTCATACTCCGGTTCTCTCCTGGTCCAGAAAATCCTCCAGACTCCTAACCATAAACACCCATGCTACTGGGGTGGTCCTGTCGGAATGAACTTTGCTGCCTGTAGCTGCTGCTCTGTTGGCTATATTGACTTGGAGCCTGGCTGTAGGATCCAGTTTGGGGCGGGGGCGTAACTAGTGGGAGGCTGCTGCCCCTAGCTGCTTTGTTGACCACAGCTACTCTGCTGTCCATAGCTGCTCGGCTACCCATAGGTGTTCTGCTGAGAGTAACTAGTTATGCTCTGATCATAACTAGTTGGTTGTGTAGAGGAATAGCTGGTAGGAGGATAGGATGGAGGTGCAGTGACTGGCTGCATGGGGTAGCTCCCAGGTACCTGGGGATAACTGTAGTTACTCTGCCCGAACACCCTAGGCCGGGTTGGTTATAACCCCCCATGCTAGATTGAAGTTGATTAGTCTCAGCGGGTTTGTTACCATTCTCCGGTCTTGTAGGTGCAGTGGCTGCTGGCTGCTGTCCATAGGCTGGGTAAGCAGGCTGAGTGCCACATGCAGACTGAGCCACATAGGTGGCCTGGGTGGTGGTGACTGTAGCAGTGGTGGTATCATAAGCACCAGTGTCATACCCCTGGACAGACTGGCTGTATGCCTGGGGGACAGTTGGAGTAGTATAACCAGTGGGAGGTTGTTCATAAGAAGTTGCATAGGCGGTCTGCCCATAGGTTGCAGTGGTCTGAGCCTGGGTATAGCTGACACCAGTGGGCTGTCCATAGGTTCCAAAGCTTTGCTGCCCATATGCCTGGGTGGTCTGTGCGTATCCTTGAGTGGGCTGGGCGGTGTAGGCACTGTAGCCCTGCTGGGCTGCAGCTTGGCTGTAGGTACTATAATCCGTGGATGCCATTTTCTCTCCTTCCTCTGGACTTTTCAATAAATGTCTGTGAGCCAACTAGCTATCCATAGAAGAAAAAATGAAATTGTACCCCCTGTTCACACCATATACAAATTAGATGAATTAAAGACCCGATGTGAAAAAGAAAATTACAAAGTTTTTCAATGACAATAAAGAGTATCTTCAGGAACTCAGAGTATGAAAAAAAATCTTAAACAAGATATAAAAAATGCATAAACCATAAAGGGAAAAAGTGGTAAATTCAGCTACATTATTTGTTTATCAAAACACAGGAAGGCCAGGCGCAATGGCTTATACCTGTAATCCCAGTATTTTGGAAGGCTGAGGTGTGAGGATTGCTTGAGCCTTGGATTTTGAGGCTAGCCTGGGCAGCATAGCAAAACCTTGTCTCTACAAAAAATCAAAAAATTAGCCAGGCATGGTGGCAGCACCTATAATCCCAGCTACTAAAAATTCTGAGGTGGAAGGATCTCCCAAGCCCAGAAATTGAGGATGCTGTGAGCCATGATCATGGTAATCATGCCACTGCACTCCTGCTTGGGTGACAGAGATCCCAACACTTAAAAAGAAAAAAAAAAAAAAGACACAGGAAAGTGAAAAGACAAGTCCCAGAGTAGAAGATACTTGTAACACACATGACTGACATATGACTTATATTCAAAACTCCTACAAATGAATATGGTAAAGGAAAAACCCAATGGAAAAATGGACAATGGATTTGAAAAGGCATGCCACAAAAAAAAAAGAAAGAAAGAAATAGAAATAGCCCACAAACCACTGGGCATGGTGGCTCACACCTGTAATCCCAATACTTTGGGAGGTAGAGGTGAGAGGATTACCTGAGCTCAGGGGTTTGAGACCAGCCTGAGCAACATGGCAAGACCTTATCTCTACAATAAATCAAAAAATCACCTGGGCATGGTGGCACATGCCTGTGGTTCCAGCTACTTGGAAGGCTGAGGCAGAAGGATCACCTGAGCCCAGCAGTTCAAGGCCATGGTGGCCATGAGCATGCCACTGTACTCCAACCAGGGCAACAGAGTGAGACTCCGACTCGAAAAGAAAAAGAAAAAAGAAAAAAGAAATAGCTAACAAGCACACTAAAATAGGGTCAACTCCATGAATAAATTGGGTATGCAAATTTAAATCACAATGAATTATTTGTAGCCTACCTACCAGATTGGCAAAAAATGTTAAAAATCGAAACTTACCAGGAGTTGGTGAGGATGTAACACTGTGGAAACTGCCAGACCCTGTGAGTAAGAGGGTAAGTTGGTATAACCGCTTTGGAAAACAGGTGGTATCTATGAAAGCTGCAGTTACGCATAGCCTCTGACCCAAAAGCCTACCACTGGGTACATATCTAGAGAAGAGTCTGCGCATGTGCATTATAATACTCAAGAAGAATGTTCACAGCAGCATCATTTGGTAATACTAAAACAGGAAACAACTGAGTAAATAAAATCAGTCGAACGCTATATATAAATGAGCAAATTATCTGCCAAAATGCAGATGAATCTTACAAACAATACAGAGCAAAGACGCAAGATACAGAAGGGTCGGGGGGACGTGGGGTTGGAGAGAAGAGATACAGAAGAATGCATACAGAATTATTTCATTTGTGCGAAGTTTGAAATAGGAAAATAGAAATATTTTTTAGGGACACGTACATAGGTATGAAAATGATAAAGAAAAACAAGGAAATGGTTACCTCAAAAATCAAAATCGTGGTTACCTCTGGTGGGGGAAGGGGAGGAAAGAGAATGTGAGGACCAGGTGCTGGCAATGTTCTGCTTCTTGATCTGGGAATGGTTACATGAATATCTGCTATCAATTATGTGTTAAACTGTACATATTTTTGTGATTTTTCTATGTGTTATATTTCATAGTGAAAAAATAAACACTTTTTAAATCCTAGGAATGGAACTCAGAATCCACTGAGTATTTCAGAAGTATTTCAGTTCAGTGGTAAAAGGATGTGTTATTAAGTAAGTGTTGCTGGCACAAGTGGTTAGCTACTGGAAGAAAATAAAATGTCTCTGTTTATGAAAATAAATGTCAAATGGATTTTTAAAAACCAAATGTAAAAATTCAACCATTAAAAAAACTTGGAGGAAACTTAGGAGACAATGTACTAGTGTAGGGAAGATTTTTCTAATCAAAAATAGAAAATTAGAAGAAATAATAAATATATGTGAATACATAAATATTTTATTTTATTTATTTTTCATTTTTTGAGTCAGAGTCTCACTCTGTTGCCCAGGCTGGAGTGCAGTGGCACAATCACAGCTACTGCAGCTCAACCTACTGGGCTCAGGCGATCCTTCTTCCACCTCAGCCTTCCAAGTAGCTGGGACTACAGGTGCGTGCCACGATGCCGAGCTAATTTTTGTTTTTTTTTTTTGTAGATACACGGTCTCACTATGTTGTCCAGGCTGGTCTCGAACTCCTGGACTCAGACAATCCTCTTGCCTTGGCCTCCCAGAGTGCTGAGATTACAGGAGTGAACCATCATGCCCAGCTCATAAATACTTTAAAAAGTAATAGACAAAAGATTGGAAAAAATATTTCCACATCTATGACAGATAAAAGTTTACTAATCATAATATACAAAGTGTTTTTTTGTAAACTGCTAATAAAATGCAATGGAAAGCAAGCAAAATACATGAATAAAGAATTCAGAGGTTGGGTTTGGTGGCTCAGTCTGTAATCCCAGCACTTTGGATGGCCAAGACGAGTGGATTGCTGAGCCCGTGGGTTCACCTGGGCAACTTGATGTGACCTCATCCCTACAATAAATCAAAAATTAGGCGGGCGTGGTAGCGCTCACCTGTAGTTCTGGCTACTTGGAAGGCTGAGGCGGAAGGATCATTGGAGCCCAGTAGGTGAGTGCTGGGTTGGCCGTGAGTGTGCCACTGCACTCCATCCAGCCTGTGCGACGGAGTGCGACTCCAACTCAAAAAAAAAAAAAAAAAAAGAATTCAGAGAAGAAAAAACATGAATGGCAAGTAAATATATCAAAAGACGTTTAATTTCCTTAGTCAGGTAAGTGTAAATTAATTAACAACGAGCTCTCACTTATCAGATGGGCAAATCTTCTGGTGGGGTTGTGGTGAAAAGAATACAGTACTAATGACATTGTGAACAACTGCAGTCTTTTTTGGAAAGCTATCTGACAATATCTATTAAAATGAAACACACACACACTCTTCAAACCAGAAATTCTTCTCTCTAAAATCTACCTTAAAGAAATAAAAGTTGAAAAAGAAAAGTACCACGACATAAAAAAATAAAAGTTGTTTTCTGGATGCTTATAATGGTAAAAATCTAGAACTACAGTAACACATTTTCAATAGGAGATTGAGAGGACTGAATGAATAAATTGAGATACAGTTATATTTTGGAATATTCAAGTTCAAACATTAGAAAGAGTAAGCTAGAGTAGGCATGTCCAACCCGGGACCTATGGGCCACATGTGGCCCAGAAAAGCTAGTAATGCAGCCACCCAAAATCTTTTAACATCATGTGTGTATTAGCATTTATTTTCTTCATAAGCCCATTTTTTGAATCATGCCTTATACATGACATCACTTTTTGGCAGCACATACATTTGTGAACAGCTGTTTTCACTTATGAAGCACACAAAGAGCAAAATTCTAACAAACATTTCTGACGAGCACCTTGAGAACTAAGAATTGTCACCACTTCCATCGAACCAGACATTGATAGATTAGTTTTACAAAAACATGGTTAGTTTTATACTGTTCTCATTTTTCTAAGCTTTATAATAAAAAATATAAAAGCACAAAATAAATCTTCTAATGTATGTACACTAACGATATTATACAGTTTATGTGCGGCCCAAGACAATTCCTATTTACTTGATGAGGCCCAGAGAAGCCAAAAGGTTACTCAGTGCAACCCAGAGAAGTCAAAAAGTTGGTACCCCTGAGTTAGAGTATTAACTAAAATAATCATGCTAGTTGACTGTTACATTAGATAACAAAGAAGATGCAGAGAGGGTTATTTAACATCACACCACTACTTTAAAATAAACATACAAAACAAAAGCCAAATGTAAGTGTGTATACAAGCTGATGTATTACTAGATGAATATGGAGAATGCACCAGGTGACTAACAACAGATTCCTGGGACAGAGGATAGGGAGGGAGAAATACTAGTTAGGGAAGGAAGGAGTGAGAGCTGGGGGTGGGGAGGGGAGGAAAAAGACTCAGTATTTGCAGACAGAACTCTGAGCAAATACATGAGTAGAAAACTAAGCACTCAGTGCTCAATGAAAGCCGTGAGATAAGAAAGTGACAAATCAGTACAAATGGGTGAACTAGGCCTAATGTGGGACACAGACATAGCAGGGATCCAAGCAGGGAGAGAGGAGTGACTATGCAGACATGATGGTAACCTGGAATGGGAATCAGAATTCAAGCGGGGAGAAAAGGGCTTCCCTGCAGGATATGGGGTGGAGACAGGAAATCGGGAAATTGGTGAAATAAAGGGAGATTGATCAAATAAGTAAATATATTAACAACAAAGGAAACCAGGTTTCTCACTGTTGGTGAAGGGAGTTACAAATGCAAAAAGGACTGGGGATGTTGGGTTAGAAATGGAGATAGTCATTTGAATTCATGGCTCTCAACACATAGAAATAAATATAAATGTGTCAGGTGTGGTGGCTCAGGCCTGTAATCCCAACACTTTGGGAGGCTGAGGCAGGAGAACTGCTTGAGCCCAGAAGTTTGAGACCAGCCTAGGCAACAGAGTAAGATCTTGTCTCTACAAAAATCGCTAAAAATTAGCCAGGTGTGGTGGTGTGCTCCTGTCCCAGCTACTCAGGAGGCTGAGGCAGAAGGATCGCCTTAGCCCAGGAGGTCGAGGCTGTGGTGAGTTGTGATCATGCTACTGCATTCCAGCCTGGGAAACAGCATGAGACCCTGACTCAAAAATAATTAAATTTTTAAAAAATGTGTGTGTATAAAACCCATATTCGCTGCTGGGTGCAGTGGTTCACACTTATAATCTCAGAACTTTCAGAGGCTGAGGCGAGGGGATTACTTAAATCCAGCAGTTCAAGACCAGCCTGTGCAACACAGTGAGTCCTCGTCTCTACAAAAAATTTAAAAAATCAGCCGGCATGGTGGCACATGCCTGTAGTCACAGCTACTCAGGAGGCTGAGGCAGAAGGATCCCCTGAGCCCAGGAGGTTGAAGCTGCGGTGAGCCGTGATTGTGCCACTGCACACCAGCCTGAGTGAGACCCCAACTCAAAAAATAATAATAATAACAATAAAATAATAAAATAAAACATATGTTCACTACCTCTATCCACTGAGAGAGACTGAAGCAGCAATACCTAATAGCAATGAGTAGATCTAACAACTAGATCCTGGCTTCTAAATGTCATTTTGCACTAAAAGGAATCAGGGCTCTTTGGAGAAGTGGCTGATTCCTTGGCTGGCACATAGAAATTACAAGAAGAGCTGCGATATCTTATTGTGCCAGAAAGCAAGGAGGGCTCAAAAAATGATGTGGACAAAAGCCAGCTGGAATAGCTCTCTCTGGCCAAATTTGAGATAATTTGAGCACCAAAATAAATTCCAGTAGTGAAACATTATAGTCCATTGTATAATACAGAAAACCATGAATCCATAGAAATATAAGTAAATGAACAAATACATTGAAAGCTTGATGAGGAAAAAGATATCTAAATTGTTTCAAAGTACCTCCCCACAAAATGTTTATTAATTACAAACGGGAAAAAGGTTCTTGACAGTGAATAAATACACAACTCTTTAATCAAGAAATCAGAGCAAAGGTCATCAGCACTGGAGCTCATCAAAATCATGTGCCACCTGATAGGATGCACTACGGCCACAGCATCACCTCTGTGGGATTCCTGCCAAATATGCCTTTCCTGAATCTAACCCCAAAGAGACACCAGACACACCCAAACTGAGAGACACTCCATACAAACGCTGGCCTGTAATCTTGAAAAGTGTCAAGGTCATGAACGGCAAGGAAAGACTGAGAGCAACTATTTCAGACTAGAAACTGAGACAACATGAAAAACTGAATCAAATACATGATTTGGGATAGGATCTTTTTGCTACAAAGGGCATATCACCATTAAAGACTATTGGTGAAACTGCCAGGTGCAGTGGCTCATACCTGTGTAATCCCAGCACTTTGGGAGGGTGAGGCATAAGGATTGCTTGAGCCCAGGGGCTCGACACCAGCCTGGGCAACTTGGTGAGACTTCTTCTCTACAATAAATCAAGAAAAATTAGCCGGGCATGGTGGCGCACGACTGTAGTTCTAGTTACTTGGAAGGCTGAGATGGAAGGATCGTCTGAGCACAGCAGGTTGAGGTTGCAGTGACCATTAGTGTGCCACTGCCCTCCAGCCTAGGCAACAGAGACTCAGACTCAAAAAATAAATAAATAAAAGAATATTGGTGAAACATGAATCAGATCTGAGGATGAGTGAGTGGTAATGTATCGAAGTTAGTTTCCAGATTTTGATGGCTTTATTGTGCGTATGTGGGAGAATGTCCTTGTTATAAAAGTACACAGTATAGGATTTGGGGCATCAGATTAGTAAGTTAATTCTTAAATAGGTTAGGGAGAAAAGTTTGTGTACTGTGCTGCAAACTTTTCTGTTAGTTTATAATTGGTTTAAAAGAAAAAAAGGAAGAGGTAAAGATGACTTTTTTTTTTTTTGAGTTGGAATCTCATTTCTTTCTCTGCTCCAACAACACAAGGGTGTAAATCCTCTTAATGCAATTCAACACACAAGAGTCTTCCTGGTCTCTAGACGTTCCCACTCACCTGATGCTCTATACATAGTACAAAGGTCTGGTGTGTGATTGATTTTTCATACTGATTCTTCTCTAAGTCCCATCTCATTGACTAATGGTCTCTGTTATGATAGTTCGCATGTGTGTAAACAGAAAATACGACTAAGCAAATACTTCCCCTTTAATGGAATCTCACTAGAGTGCTGCATGAGTTTTGATGTACAGATTAATTCCTGCTGGAAAAAGATTACAGTATTAATGTGCAGTGATTAATTAACATTGCCAAGCCAACTCCCTAATAGTGCATAAAACAAAGTTTGTCTTGGCTCCCCTAAAAGTGAATATTTTTTGTCCTTGCAGGTCTCAGCAGCCCGACTTGTTCTGCATATGGTTGCATGTTTAATTAGTGATCCTTCTGTAAGTGTCTGCAATTAGCACCATGATGATTAATAAAATAACTCCTTTAAAGCTCCATTTAGCTAGCAGAACTGCACAATCAGGTATAATTAATTCATCATTAATAAATCATGGCTGATTAACTAATCTGTTTATTACCCACACATTACTGAACAGCTCCCACCTGAGCACAGCTCATTTTTCTATGCTGAACAGAACTAGAAGCTAATAAAAAATGTACAAATGAAAAGC
This sequence comes from Tarsius wallacei, assembly GCA_963574415.1. Lineage (NCBI taxonomy): Eukaryota > Metazoa > Chordata > Mammalia > Primates > Tarsiidae > Tarsius > Tarsius wallacei. Next base: position 17,534 of record CAUYQG010265234.1, read on the forward strand.
TCCCCCCAAAAGAGAAAAAGAAAAGCTCCTCCAAAAGTGCACAGGGCAGCTGGTGGAGTCGGGGAGATTTGGAGGCAATGCACATTTAAAAGTTATTGAGCTGCATAGGCAATCATCACTTGGGTGTGAAGAAAATGGTGGCTAAGTCTGAAAGCCTGAAGACCCAGTGGTTCTCAAATTTAAGTGTATCCCCAAATCAGCCGGACAACTTTTTTTTTTAGTTGAAGTCTTACTCTATCGCCCAAGCTGGAGTGCAGTGGCATGCTCACGGCCACCGCAGCCTCGACCTGCTGGGCTCCGGTGATCCTTCCACCTCAGCCTTCCAAGTAGCTGGAACTACAGGCGTGCGCTACCACGCCCAGCTAATTTTTTGATTTATTGTAGAGATGAGGTCTCGCCAAGTCGCCCAGGCTGTTCTCAAACCCGTGGGCTCTGGAAATTCCCTCACCTTAGCCTCCCAAAGTGCTGGGATTACAGATATGAGCCACTGCACCCAGCCCAGACGACTTCTTAAAACCCAGGTTGGTGGTCCCCCTCCCCAGAGTTTCTGATTCAGTTGGCCTGGAATAAGGCCTGTGAATGTGCATTTGTAAAAAGTTGCCAGGTGGTGCTGATGGTCAGGGACTCCACTTGGAGAACCACAGTTCTACTTTTTCTCATACACTGGGGATGACTCACAATTGCTACAATTACCAAGCCCTTTCTAGAGACTTTTTAAAAACATATTTATTTATTTTTTGTAGAGATGAGGTCTCGCTATATTGCCCAGGCTGGTCTCAAACTCCTGCACTCAAGCAATCCTTCCATCTCAGCCTCCCAAAGTGCTAGGATTACAGGTGTGAACTATCACATCTGGCTCCCTTCTATAGATTTTCATCGTTTTTTTTTTTAAGTACCTGTAAGAGTAACTTTCAGTATTATGTATCTGTCCTTGTGTTTATATGTTGTCTATTCAACTGCATTGCTAGCTTAAGAATGACTGTTTTTTATTTCTTTCTATGCCCCCACAGAACCTAACAACTACTTTCTAGAAGTAGAAAATCTAGACAAAACCCCCACATGCCCTGTGCATTCATCTCTGAATCTTTGTTCATGCAAAATGGTCTTTCATGCAGATTGTCTTTTTTTTTTTTTGAGAGTGCAGTGGCCGCTCCCGGCCACCGCAGCCTCGACCTGCTGGGCTCCGGCGATCCTTCCGCCTCAGCCTTCCAAGTAGCTGGAACTACAGGCGCGCGCTACCGCGCCCGGCTAATTTTTTGATTTTATTGTAGAGATGAGCTCTCGCCAGGTTGCCCAGGTGGGTCACAAACCCGCAGGCTCAGGCAATTCATTCACCTCGGCTTCCCAAAGCGCGGGATTACAGGCTGAGCCACCGAGCCCGGCTGCAGATTGTCTTTCTAAGTCCTGTTCTTCAGTACTCCCCTAACTGCATCACAGCACTCGATGGCTGTGCCATATGTAGGCCCTAATCACAGACCAGCACAGGTGCTCTTTATCTTTTCACAAAAGGGTGAGCCTGGTCTCCCCAGTCAGAGTGAGTCCCCTGAGAGCTCTGTAAGCTCCCTCTCTAATCTCCTTTGCAACCTGCCCCCCAGCACTCCAGCTTGCCAACTTCTAGCAGAGTGTCTTATAACAGGAGACAACAAATATAAGGTTGCAATCTTAAAGCAGATCTGACCCACAGGCTGTGAGTTCAGATCCCAGCTGGGCACCTAACTTGCAGGATACAGTGAGTAACAGGAGGAGATTCCCATCCTGAAAACAACATGGAAAGAGGAAAACCATCCACCATCTGATAGTCAAACCACACAACAAACAAAGAAGGCAGAGAAGAGAAAAGTGAGGTCAACTTAAAGAAAACAGTGGTTCTCAAAAAGGCTATTATTCTCTACTTTTGAGTATATATGAAATTTTCATAAATAACATTAAAAATGAAAAGCTAAAGATGGCATGTGTATTTGTTATCTATCACAGCAAAACAAATTACCTTACAACATAGGGTGTGTCTCCCTCACCCCTACCTGGGACACTTGGCAATGTCTAGTGACATCAAAGGAAAGAGTGGCTTGACTATTCTGATCCAAGTAGAAAGACAGGGCTGGTTGGTCAGCATGGAAGCTCTGGGAAAGCTTGCTCAGGGAGAAGATTTGGCAAGGCCCAGGCAGTTCGGATCTGAGAGAAAGGCTCAGCCAAAGAAAGGAGTCTTCAGATCACGCCATGAGGCAGGTTACAGTGGACTTGACACCTCACACGGGTGCAGGCTAACGTCAGCATGTCTTAGAAAAATACTGTAAAAACATGTATAAGGCAATCAAGGGAATAGGAATATTAACTGTATATTCAATAATATTAGGTATTTTTTTCTAATTTTTGGATGCTGTATTCATTTTGCATTTCTGCATACCAATATTCCCACAAACTTAGTGGCTGAAAACCACACATATTATTTCACAGTTTATGTGGATTCTAAGTCCCCTTACGACTGGGTCTTCTGCAAGGATGCTATCAGGGGGCTGGCTAGGGTTGGGGTCTCAGTCTTATAGGAATAATCGACTGGCGGGGTAAAAAAAGAGTAATTAACTGGGGAAAGAGCTGTTTCCAGACTTACTCAGGTTGTTGGCAGAATTCAGTTCCTTGCTCTTGTAAGACTGAGGGCCTCATTTTCTTGCTGGCTATTGTCTACAGGTTGCCCTGAGCTTCTAGAAGACATGCCCAGTTCCTTTTGGGTTCCCCAACATAGTATCTTGCTTCCTCAAAACCAAAGAGGGAGAAAGAGACTTTGCCAAGACTGTGCTACAATCTTACATAACCATGCAATGTGTATATGTAATCACACACTCCATCATCTTTGTCAAACTTTACTGGTTAGAAGCAAACACTTTCAGGAGGAGGTGATTACACAAGAGCAGGAACACCAGGAGACCACTTTAACAGTCTGTCTACCACAGATGTGATATTAGTGTTAAGATTATCTTTCTTATTTTTTTGTTTATGTCGGAGTCTCACTCTGTTGCCCAGGCTGAAGTGCAGTGGCACTCTCACGGTCACCACAGCCTCAACTTGCAGGGCTCAGGCGATCCTTCCACCTCAGCCTTCCAAGTAGCTGGAACCACAGGAATGCACTACCACACTGGCTAATTTTTAAATTTTTATTGTAGAAACGAGGTCTCACCAAGTTGCCTAGGCTGGTCTCGAAACCCTGGACTCAGGCAATCCTCTTGCTTCTGCCTCCCAAAGTGCTGGGATTACAGACTTGAGCCACTGTGCCCGGCCAAGGTTACTTTTAAAAAATAAAATAAAATAGGATGGGGTTTCGCTATGTTGCCCAGGCTGGTCTTGAACTCTTGGACTCAAGTGATCTTCCTGCCTTCACCTCCCAAAGTGCTGGGATTAGAGGCATGAGCCACTGTGCCCAGCCAAGTTTACTTTTTTAAAGAGTACTTATATTTAAAAGATAAATACTGAAATATTTGCTGATAAGAATATAAGAGTTCAGGCAGGCATGGTGGCTCACACCTATAATCCCAGCACTTTGGAAGCTGAGGTGAGAGGATTGCCTGAGCCCATTGATTCGAGATCAGCCTGGGCAACTTGGTGAGACCTCATCTCTACAATAAATCAAAAAAATTAGTTGGGCATGGCGGTGCGTGCCTGTAGTTCCAGCTACTTGAAAGGCTGAGGTGGAAGGATCGCCTAAGCCCAGCAGGTCGAGGCTGCAGTGGCCGTGAGCGTTCCACTGCACTCCAACTAGAATGAGACTCCAAATCCAAAAAAAAGAATATAAGATTTTTGTCTGGGCTTTGCTTCAAAATAATCCAGTGGGGAGGGGAAGTGGGTAGAGGTATAGGTGATTGGCTATGTGTCAAAAATTGTTGAAACTGGGTTACAGGTTCATAGAAGTTCATTATTCTCTACTTTAGAATGTATACGAAATTTTCATAAATAACATTAAAAATGAAAAGATAAAGATGGCATGTGTATTTGTTATCTATCACAACAAAACAAATGATAATTTAGCAACTTAAAACTACTAACATTGGCCAGGCTCAGTCAGTAGCTTAGCCTGTAATCCCAGCGCTTTGAGAGGCCGAGGCGAATGGATTGCCTGAGCCCGTGGATTCAAGACCCGCCCAGGCAACTTGGCAAGACCTTGTCTCTGCAATAAATAAAAAAAAAATCAGCCAGGCGTGGTAGTGCACACCTGTAGTTCCGGCTACTTGGAAGGCTGAGGCGGAAGGATCACCAGAGCCCAGCAGGTTGAGGCTGCAGTGGCCAGGAGCGTGCCACTGTACTCCAGTCTGGGCAACGGAGTGAGCCTCCAACTCAAAAAAAAAAACCCCAAAAAACCTACTAACATTTATCTCAGTTTTTGTGTACCATCAGTCTGGAGCCACTTAGCTAGGTACCTCTGACTCAAGGTATCTCACAAGGCTACTGTCAAGGTGTCAGCAGAACTGTAGACATTGAGGTTTGGCTGGAGCTGGAGGATCTGCTTCCAAGCTTTTTTTTTTTTTTTTTTTTTGAGGCAGGGTCTCACTCTGTCGCCCGGGATGGAGTGCAGTGGCACCACGGCTCACAGCCTGGAAGCCTCCACCTCCTGGGCTCAGGTGATCATCCCACCTCAGCCTCCCGAGTAGCTGAGACTACAGGAGCACACCACCACACTGGATTAATTTTATTTTTTGTAGAGAAGAAGTCTTGCTATGTTGTCTAGGCTGGTCTCAAAATCCTGGCCTCAAGCAATCCTTCCACCTTGGCCTCCCAAAGTGCTAAGATTACAGGCATGAGCCACTGCGTCCGGCCTCATTCTTGTGGCTGTTGGGCAGAGGCTCCAGTTCCTTGCCACATGGGCCTCTTCCTAAGGATGCCCATGATAAGGTAAGTGGTTTCCCATAGGGCAAGTGAAGCTAGAGGGAGAGGGAGACAGAAGGAGGGAGGGGGGAAGGGGA
>CAUYQG010265235.1:0-12531 GCA_963574415.1 Tarsius wallacei
CACTTCATCAAATGTGTCTGCACTGAGAGCATCATTCTTAGTGGCTAACTGCATTGCTAAAGCTAAGAAGCCCTTTACTACTGGTAAAGAGTTGATCCTGCCTGCTGCTAAGACATTTGGCATGAACTTTAAGGAGACGCTGCAGTTCTAAGGTGGCATGCATTCCTCTCTTGGCTTGCACCATAACTAGACGAACTGAGGATATTGAGGCACAATTGTTAGAGAGGATTAATGAGTCATCATACGCAATCCAGGTTAATGACTCTAACAATGTTGACAACGTAGTAACAATGCTTTCATACGCAATCCAGGTTGATGACTCTAACAATGTTGACAACGTAGTAACAATGCTTGATTTGTGCAATATATTTTCCAGGAGGATGTAATGAGTATATGTTACGTGTAATTTTTTTTTTGCCAACAAATACTACAGCTGCAGAACTATTCAAGTCTTTCCATGATTACACGTCAGAAAACTGAATTGGTCATTTTGTGTTGGTATGTGCACAGACGGGGCAGCTGCCATGACTGGATGACTTTCTGGTTTCACTACTTGGGTCAAAGAGGTCACTTCTGAATGAGAATCTATGCATTGTGTCATCCATAAAGAGATGCTGGCTAGTCAAAAAATGTCACCTGAACTTAACATGTTAGAGTATGTGATTAAAATTATCAACCACATTAAACTACATGCCCTAAACTCACATCTGTTCATGCATTTGTGTGAGGAGATGGATATAGAGCACACGTCTTGTCTAATATACAGAAGTGAGATGACTTTCTAAAGGTAGATCACTGGCCAGAGCTTTTGAGTTATTAGAGCAGTCACACAGATTTCTTTTAGAAAAGCAGTCACCACTGGCAGCACACTTCAATGACACGGAATGGGTCACAAAACTTGCTTACTTGTGTGACATGTTCAATCTGCTCAACAAACTCAATCTGTCACTTCATGGGAGCATGAAAATTGTGTTCAAGTCAGTAGATAAAGTGGCTACATTCAAAGCCAAACTGAAATTATTGGAGCAACGAGTGAACATTGGGATTTTGATCCACCTCAAACATTAGCAGAGATTTTGAGAGAGACTGAGCAAGGGACTTCTTTCTCCCAGCTGGTGCACGATCACCTATCTCAGATTTCCAAAGAGTTTGAGCATTGCTTCCCAGCCTCAAAAGACCCTGAATGGGAAGGAATGGATCCACGGCCCTTTTGTGAATAAGCCAAGTGAATCGACTTTGTAAATGCTAGAAGAGGATCAATTACTTGAGATCAAAAATGATGGTGACCTTAAAAGTATGTTTGAGACAAATTAAGCTTTCCATACATTCTGGATTCAAGTCAAGGAGGAATATACCAAGATTGTCACAAAAGCACTGAAAAGCCTGCTTCCACTTCCAACATCTTATCTTTGTGAAGCAGGATTTCCTGCAGTGACAGCAACAAAAATGACATTATGGAGTAGACCGAACATAAGCAAGACATTTCGTGTGTCACTGTCTTCCATAACCCACAGATGAGATGGTCTAGTGGCAGGAAAACAAACTCAGGGCTTCCACTGATTCTCATTATGGTGAGTTGTATGATTATTTCATTATAATATAATAATGCAATAATAATAGAAATAAAGTGCACAATTAATGTCATGCTCTTGAATCATCCTGAAACCATCCCTTCCCTACCCCCTGGTTTGCGGAAAACTTGTCTTCCAGGAAACCGGTCCCTGATGCCAAAAAGTTGAAGGTGGCTGATTTAAATAATAATATTGGAAAATAAAGATATACATTTAATGATTCTCAGTTTCTTAAAAGACAAAACCTACCAAAACTGACACAAGAATAATATCAATTAAATAAATATATAACTATTAAAGAATAAAAATATTTTTAAAACATTTCCACAAAGAAAACTTTAGACCAAGATGACTTTGCCCATAGATGTTATCAAATATTTAAGAAAAAAACACATTAGACTTCTGTAAACAAACTATTTTAGAAAACCAATAGAGAGAACATTTCCTAATTATCTTTATTTTAAAAAGCATTATCCTTTTACCAAATACAGAAAAATATATGACCAGAAAATAATACTGTCATGAACATAGACACAGTAATTACAAAGAGAACATGAGCAAATTAAATCAGACAATATAAAAAACAGATAATATAATGAAAGGATTGCATTTAACCCAAGAATTGAAGTCAAATAATGTAAGTCATCACATTTATAAACTAAAGTATAAAAACCATATGATTCTATGTTTAAATGCCAAAAAACTGAGATAATTCAACATCTATTAATAATGAAATATTAGAGGGAACTAGAAATAGGACACTTCCTCGATCTGATAAAGGATATCTACAAAATATCTATAGTTTATATCATATTTAATAGTGAAAACCTGAATGCTTTCTCCCTAAAATCAGACATAAGACAAGGATATCTGTTTCACAACCTATTCATGATTTTCCTGGAGTTCCTGGGCAGCGAAGTGGGCAAGAAAATAAAGACAAACTATGAATATTAGTAAGAAGTAAAACTAATTTACAGATAATTTGTAGCCAACTTACAGAAACTATATTTAAAATGTATAAGAATAATTGTTCAAGGTCTGTTTATGAGTGAGGACCTATGGAACTCTGCTCTTTGTTTCTGTGAATAAGTATAATTATTTACAAGGTACAGGACAGCATGCAAAAATTAATGTATTTCTATACATGTGCCAAGAAAAATACCTTTGCTATTACAAACAGCATAATTTGTTGTACTATAAAAACATGAAATACTTAGGGAGAAATTTAACCAAATATATTTGACAGCTGAATACTTAAAATTAGAAAAAAATCCTGAAGTTAAAAATCTAAATAAAATGAGAAATATTTGATGACCTCAAACTGGTGGAATTGATATTACTAAAATATTAACTACGTCCAAATTGATCCGTAGAGTCAATGTAACCCCCAAAACTCTTTGCTGGCATTTTCTTGAAAAATTGTCAAGACATTTCCAAATTTATATGAAAAGGAAGACTTAGAATGGCCAAAACTATTTTGAAAAATGAACACAATGTGCATCACCTGATTGTAAGACTTTATACAAGCCTGTAGAAATCAAGACAGCTGGAGCAGGAGTAATGATGAAATATAGATTAATGAAACATAAGAGTCCAGAAATAGGTCCACACGTATATGATCAGATCAGTCGTTTTGAGCTACAGTTCTTTGATCATTAAACCTGAAAAAGGTAACTTCAGTAAATGTTGCTGGAAAAACTGAATATACTTTTGGAAATCCAAGTGTAACTATGCGTGCCTTACAAGTAAGAAAACCATTATAGTAAATATTGTATGAGATATACATCTTTAGGTTCATACTTTATTTCTACTCTAAGAATTATTCACAGATTTTAATTATTTTCTAATTCTATTATTTTTTAAATTCTAGTTCAGATCAACTTGTATGAAAAGATTTGAATATCAACTGAATATACTGGGAAATCCTAGGGAAATTCTCAGAACTATTAATAACCATGACAACTTAAGCACGTTTGAATACTTCTCACTGCAGTTACTTAAATACACTTCCCACAAAGAAAACTTCAAGACCAAGATTCTTCTCAACTGTTAAAAGCTTCAGTTCTCACTGCTGTCCTGCCCTTTGTTCCCTTCACAAAGTATCTTCTCTTTAATAAACCTATCTTTCTTAATTAAAAAAAAAAAGTTTCTAAAGGAAAAAATAAAGAATAAGATGTCTATTCTACTAATGCTTTTGGTATTAAGTGTTGTATGTTTGCTTACTTTAGGCTTGTTTTAAAGTCTTCATTTTAAAATTATCTTCTCCCTACAAGAGAAAAAAAATTTTTTCCAGAAAGGCTAACTTAAAAGCAATTAAAGAGAGGAGGCTCTAACTGTAAAGCATCTTTCAGTGGCAGCTTTTTTGCTAAAGCATGATTTATATCAGTGCTTGTTCTGCAAAGCTGAAGCTCACACTCTCTGTGATGATTAATTTTATGTGTTAATTTGACAGAACACAGAATGCCCAGATATTTGATCAAGCATTATTTTTGGGTATGTCTACAAGCAGGTTGCTAGAAAAGATTAGCATTTCAACTGGTGTGCTGAGTAGAGCGCATGACCCTTTCCAATGCAGCTGGACATCATACAATCTCTGTTGAGGTCGTGAATAGAAGAAAATTGAAAGATAGGATTCTCCCTATCTCTGTTTCTCTGCCTCTCTGCCTGAGCAGGACCTTGATCTCACTCTACCCTCAATGCACCAGGATCTCAGATCTCTACTTTCAGACTGGAATCTACACCATTGGTTTTCCACCTCTCAGGCCTTCTAAATACACCACCAGCTTTCCTGACTTTGCAGATTGTACACAGCAGATCATAGGAATTCTCGGCCTCCAAAACCATGAGTACTATAAGCCAACGTCTTATAATAAATCTAGCTATCTACCTATGTAGCCTATTTATATTTATTATATATGCATAAATTAAATACCTTATATTACATACCCCATGTATTATTATATTATCATATATTATATATAGTGTATTTATATGCAATTATATATATGTATTCCATTGAATATATATTACTATTTGTGTAGAACCCTACCTAATATACCTACCAAGTAATTTCGGTCTATCTGAAGGGACCCAAAAAAATCCGGAATTAATTTACAAAAAAATGTGCATTCTTAAACAATTAAACTTCAGTCACCTTCAAAGTACTCTCCATTTGATGCAATATACCTATCAAGATGCCTTATCAACTGTTTAAAGGAGTTTTTGAACTTGTCAATTTTGATGCCTTTTAGTGCTGCTGCTATTTTTTATTTCACCTCTTGCACATTTGCAAAATGTTTCCCTTTGAGGACTTTTTTCATCTGGTGAAACAAAAATATGTCACTTGGGGTGAGATTAGGTGAATATTGTGGGTGGAGAATGAGGGTTATGTCATTTTTTATCAAAAACTACTAAACACTCAACATGGTGTGGGCAGGTGTGTTCATAAATCATCCATTGTTAAATGGGCAAACTGTTAAAAGAAGCTCCAAAAAATTCACTGAAGCCAAGCACAGACTATCACAACAACGCTAGCTGTACACAGATGACAATTGGTCCCTAGAACACCTACCTAGCTGGGGAAGCCTGTATTACAAGAAGCCCACCCTCCAAATAATAATTCAGTTTTTTGGGGGGTCCCCTGATATGAAGTATTTAAGTATTACAACAGAAAACCTAACCATCTGCTCAGAAGAATCAGACAGCAATTCATGTCAAAAAGAGAATATCAGTGTCCCCAAAAAACAAACAAAAATAAGACAATAAACTTTATATATTAAGTAAAGATAAAGTAAGGCTTCAATAACATTTGTAAAAATAGAGTATATTTTTACATTCTATTTGTATGAACTACGATTCAGTAAAATGTTTAACTATTCAGTAAAACATTATAATTTTATATAATCACATATTCTATAACCTTATACTTTAAAATATTTTTACAACAGCATATTGTGAAATTATTCCATTCATATTCTCACTTGATTCATTATTACTTTTGAAAACTGTCAGAAAATGTGCTTCTCTATTGCAAAAGTTTCCAAGTAGAACTGCTATTTAAAGATACTGCTATCTTTCCTGTCTATATACCAGCTCCTCTGTGAAGGCTTACTGTCCCTTCTTCCTTCAGGCAAATTTAACCACACTCTTCAATATTTTACCAAGCTCTTAAGTAAAGCAGTATTGCTAAATGTATCACACTCCACCTGGGTCATTCCCTACCCTTTCTATAGGATACTGTAGAACTATAGATCATTTTTTAAAATCCTATTTATTCATCAATGTTTGCAGTTGTGCCATGCATACTAGGAATCATAAAACTATTCTAGACATATCTCTAATTTATACATTCTCTTGTATTGATCTACTATCCATTTTTCTTTTTTGAGAAAATCCTCTTATCTACTTCTATTTTGGCTTCATCTTATTGTTTGTAACATATTGATTTATAAACTACCTTAAGCTTTTGCAGAATAACATAACTGAAATTTGTGTTATGTAAATACTATTCATATTTATCTATCATTAGTAACTACTACTTTTACCAACATTTAAGCCAGTATACGACACACCGCATAGTTTGATGGACAAGAACATATGCCGTGGACTGTTTTATTTGTGATTACACATATAAATTTCAGTACGTTTTCATTAATTCATTCTCAATTTCATATTAGCCATTCAATTTCAAAACATCTAAGTATTAGTCAAGATGGTGAAAAACGTTGCACACAATAAAAAACAATTAAGCACAATTTAAATTATTTTTGTTTATCCTGTTGCTCTGAATGGAATTCATTGTCAAAATCATTTGCAATTCACATTAGCATGTGCATCAATGTCCTCCATTCTACTTTTGCTTCATCAGTGTCAAAGGTTTTCTTGTTTTTAAATTATAAGAAACCATGAAAGATTTGGTGGAGTAATCATAAATTTAAATGACTTTGATGTAGCAAACCACATTGGCTTTAAACTTGAGTCTCTGATAGGAATTCTTTCCTGTAAAAAGTAATAGTGCTGGAAAGATATCAGTGGTAATAAAGTTTTTAATCGTCTCTGATTATTATTCTTTCAACCTCACACATTTGTTTGTCTTTTATATGCATGTTGATCCCTGACTCTTCAAAGATAAGTTGCACTAATGTTGGCATGTTTTCTACCTGTGGCTTTCTACATTTTTCTACATTTAATTTATTAAGCATTTTATTAAACAGGATGTCTTAGATTTCCTAGTATTGATCGTTTCTTTTGTCTGTAGTTAAATTTCTATGAATGTAAAATGAAATGAAAGAAGATTAAAAAATGGAGGCATGTATTGGGCATTTGGTATCAATGGTGTTTTACCTAAACTGAGGAAGATTTCTCATCTGTTTTATGGCAAAAATTCAAAGATGTATCATGAATAGAAACATTAAATTAAAAAAAATAGAGAAACATTTTGATTGAATGGGATGATTGGATCAATCTGGGAAACAAGACTCTGACATTGTTGAGTCTTCCAATCCAAAATTACCATGTATGTCTCCAAATGTTTGGATTTCATTGATATTTCTGAACTATGTTTTTCATTTTCAATGTGTAGGTCCTAAACTCATTTGTTAAGAATATCATTTTTAAAGTTATTTTAAATGTCTTTCTTCATTTTTATTTTCATAATTTTAATTTTTTGTTTTTAATTGTATAATATTGGTAACAAAATAAACAGTTTAATTGGTCATATAAATGTACCAATGTAGATATGAGGAGTTGGAAAATGACTATATCCTTGGAGAAGATTCTACATCAGTGAAATTGTGAATACTCTATAAACTAATTTAAGCATTTACAGCAATGTCAATAACAATTCTTTTTATTTTCCCTGTATCATGGAAATATGGTTACAAAGTTGTTGGAAAGACAAAATATCTAGAATTAATTTCTAAGAAAAAAATGTTCTGAAGAAAAATTCAATGACCAAAAACAATAAAAGACCTATAAGATAAACATACTAAATATATTTTACATACTCTAAAACAATATGTTTTGAGTGCATGAAGAGGTGGAACAAAGGGCCAAAAGAAAAAAATAGTGTTGGGATAACTAGAGACCATAGAGAAAAGAGATAAAATGGAATCAATTCATATATAATACATTAAACAAATTCCAAAATGGCCCGACATAGAAATGTAAAAGCACACAACTACATACATAATAAAAGAAAACATGGGTATCTTTTCTATAAAAAAATAAAAAGAAAACTTTTTAAAACTGTAATTCAATATCCAGAATCAATAATTAAAAAGTTAGTTAAATTTGATTACATTAAAAAACTCACATGGCAAAAGATGTAAGTAAAGAGACAAATGTCAAATTTGGAAAAATAGTTGAAACCTAAAATACCAAAGAGTTAATATGCTTTATAGAGTATCTAAAACTGGACAAAATTTGTAAGAACCCTATAAAAATAAAGAAATAAGCACACACTTCATAAAAAAGAAATGAAAATAATCCAGAAAATGAAATGCCATTTTCTCACCTATTCCATAGGAAAAAAAATCCAAAAGTTTAATAACATATTTGGCTATGTTGGGAGTGGCTAAATTAGAACCTTCATACATTGCTATTGGGATGGCAAAATTCTGAAATTCTTATGAAGAATGACTTGGCATAAAACTTAATCATTTCTCCTTTGACTCAGCAATATAACTTCTTGGAATATTTCAAAAATATATGCTGGCAAAAATATTTTTATAAAGATTTCTGACCTTGGCTAATAACTGTAACATTCTATGAGATGAAAAAAGCTTCCCCAAATCTAGTACAACTAAGATTCCCATTAGCAAAGATATGACTGAATAAAGTATGCTATACCTACATAATCACAGCTCTAAAAATGAATGAGAACTTTATATATAAACATGCATATGGTTTGATATCCATGTAAGTGATAAAAATAAAGTGTGTATAATATAGATGTGTGTAGATCAACATTTTTACATATGCACTTTTCTCTACTTTGCTGTTTGATCCAGAAACCATACAAAACATTTTGCATAATTACAATTAAAATAACCAAAATACAAAAGAAAAAAATGAAAAGTGAACTTAGTATTAGTTATTAAACACACATATGTGTATACACACAAACTATTAATGACTTTCAATCACAGTAATTTTAGTATGTGTTTATAAAAAGATATGGTCTATTTAAAAAGTCCTAAACTGTTTAGAGTATCCATATTAAATGTTGCTTGACATTGCTATCTGAGAATGTTTTATGTGCATCATAGAACAAAGCAAATGTTAATTCAACAGTATTCAGTGTTGTCATAAAACAGAAGGAGATAAAAATGTAAAGATAAATGAATTATGCAAAAGCCATTATAGGCTGAATCTGAATTTGAACACTCAGATGAACTCGATTTATTTCATCTATCCGTCTGTCTGCCAGGCCATCCATCCATCCATCCATCCATCCATCCATCCATTCATCCATTCATCCATTCATCCTCCATCTGCAGCTATCATCTTTTCTGTTTCTAATATTTTACCGCCTCTGCCTTCTGAAATGTCTACAAACAAGGATCAATACAGTCCTAATGAGCATACCTAGCACCCAGAGCACAGTGTCCTGATACAATTTCCCACTAAGAGTAATCAATTCACTTTGAAGAAATGTCTGATTCCTGATCTAGGGCAGGAATTATATAACTTAACCTTGAAACATCTTCTTAAGCAAGATAACATGAAAGCTGCCAAAGACTACTGCACCTGTGTCAAAAAAACTCAGTTAAATTGGAGAGGTTCCCATGAGTAAAAGAGGAGAAAAGCTGAGTATTAATAAGAATATCTTGAGTGGGTTGAAATCCAACAAATATGCTCATATCTAACTACTGATAATTATGCTTATAAAAAGTATTAATTACTCACTGATGAAGATATTAGGAAAATAAAACTTTATTTTAGAGTCTAGTAATTGAAGGGAAAATATCAAACACTTTTCCTGCCTTTTTTTATATCACCAGTAACCATATAGTTTATAATATAATGTCTTATAAAATATCTATTAATAAGTGAGAACAGAATTGCGGAATTTAAATAGTGCCATTTTCAACTGACGGAGAATTAATGGATCTAGGCAACGATCATCAACAGCTGTCAACATCATGAAAGGAGACACCAGACAACACACACATCCTCTTGATGAAGAATTTACAGGAAATAAACAGAAATATGTTAAACTACATCATAGCAAATATATGTACACACACTTATAGACACTTTACAAAATTTCTAGCAAGTAAACTTGAAAATATTTTATATGTGTTGTAAGATTTGAAACTATGAAATGTTATATTGTCTAATTTATCACAATAAAAAACTGTCAAGGTTAAAAAATATGCAAAGCTGGGAAAACACTTATGTTTAGCATCCTACCTTTTACTCAATGCAGAAAATCTTTGCCTTCTGAACTGTAGTTAAATAGCCCATATTTATATTTATAGAGACCTTCACAGCAGGGTGCATTTCAAATCAGGGTTAAATGAAAAAAATGAGTTTAGAGTTCATTTTTGAACTGTAACCTATAGGTTTAGAATTGTAACATGTTAAAATTATTTAAGATAGGTTAAGCAATTTCTTTATATGTCATTGTGTTATTCTGTATAAAAGGGAAAAAAGAGACCACAACAAAATAATGTAAGCTCTTTATGAGCATCTCTAAGTAAAATAACAATGTGAATCAGGACACAATATTCCAGATACTGGTGATCCGATCCCACCAAGAGAAAGAATTAATGAGGCTTAGACTGAAAAAAGTCTGCCAATCTCAGGTGATTTACTGAATATATTTTTATTTCATATTCCATAATATATCTCATTTGTTAACATCAGTAGAATAATTTACTAACGCCCAAAAGGAAGATATCATGCTTCTCTTAATAGTTTTATTTTCACCAAGAATCATTTATTGAAGGTATGGCTTACTGGATGCATTTGCTGTGCCCAGAGGCCTCAATGTAAATTTTCAAATGCTCTAGCCAACATTACTAAAATAGAAATGTTTAGCTTCAGTGCCCAAGAGGATGCAATCGCTTATCTTTATATCCCACAAAACTGTGTTTAAATTTCCAGTATCATTTGTTTTTCAAGACTCTTTGTTCCTTATACCTACTACTCTATGACACCTAAAATTACTATGAAGCAATAACATTATACCAATCATAATGGCTTAACAGTGAATTTCAATATTATTTTTCTCCCTTTCTAAAAAGTAACCTGACAACTTACTCTAGCTATAGAAAAATACTCTTGAAACACAAACTCCAGATAAATCTTAGAAACCTTCATTACCGTTTCATGTCTCAAATTCTTGAAGACACCATCTTCTTCAGTGAGCAAACTGTACAACTGTTCATGATGAATGCTTTCTTATCACAGAAGTTACCAGTATATTTTCAACAAAGCAAATCTGTATAATAAATGAACTTGAAAATAATCTTAAATGTATTTATATTAGATAAATAAATTTTAATAATGAATTCAGCTTAACAAACAAGGGAAACTAGTAGTTTTTCATACAAATAACTAAATATTTATTAATGCACCGGTATTTTGTATTCATATAAATATGCATTCATATAAATACACATGCTTACGTATAGTATTACCCTTTCTTTATATATTGATATTGTAGACTTCTCGACCACATACTTATTTTCAAACAATCTCTTCAGTCATGTAGCATCTTAAAATTCCAAAAATAAGAATTTTAAAAATCTACCTGAATATTTATCCTACATTGCATGCAAGCAGACAGAAAATGAAATAAAACATCTACCGTCCATTACAAATAGTTTATTTTTTTAAGCTAGGTAGTTTGCATATTAATTTCCTTTTTTATTCTACAAAGAAAACTAAATGCATCAAGGATGTTTGTAAAAAAAAAAAAAAAAACATGGTAAATCTTCAGGAACCAATGCCAAGAACCTGAGACATTAACGCATCTGCACTAGTTTTCCAAAGCTTCCTAAATAAATTACCACAAACCTGGTGGTTAAAAATAACAAAAATATATTTTCTCACAGTTCTGGAGGCTGGAAGTCTGAAACTTGGTAGGACCACACTCCCTCTGAGGCCCTAAGGTAGGATCTGTTCTGTGACCCTACTGCTTCTGGTGGCTTTCGGCACAGATCTCAGATCTGTGGCTGCATCACTGTGGTCACATCACCTCCTTTTTCTTCTCTCTCTAATTTCCCTCTCTCTTTTCTGACAAAAAGGTTTCATTGGAGTTAGAATCACCCAGAGAATCTAAGATTCTCTCTTCATATCAAGATCCTTAACTCAATTACATATGCAAAGATCCTTTATTCCTTTTTCAAGAGACAGAGTCTCATTCAGTCACCCAAGCTAGAGTACAGTGGTGTGATCATAGCTCAGTGAAGCCTCAAACTCTTGGCTCAAGTTAAAGACCCCTTTTCTACATAAGGTAACATTCACAGCTTCATGGCACTAGGATACTGACATATCTAAATATATTTTGAGGGGGCAACCATACATTTGGCTGCATTATATAAATATATTCTGTTGTTAATATACCTTAGCATGAACAAAATGATGAACATTCATGACAAAAAAAATTACTACAAAGAATAGTAATTATTTCACCTAAGTTACTATCCACAAAGTCAGAAAAATAGTCATGTATTAAAGCAATAATCATATTTCTGGTAACAAATGCTTTGTTATGAAATTCTGTTTTAATTGTTGGGGGTGATATTCAAAACCAACATATACTTATCATTTAGTATGAATACCTCATTGCTAAAAATCACTTATTCATAGCCGGGCTGGGTGGCTCAGCCTGTAATCCCGCGCCTTGGGAGGCTGAGGTGAGTGGATTGCCTGAGCCCGCGGGTTCGAGACCCGCCTGGGCAGGCGAAACCTCATCTCTACAATAAAACAAACAAAAAAAAACCAGCCG
>CAUYQG010265239.1:0-23375 GCA_963574415.1 Tarsius wallacei
TTCCGCCTCAGCCTTCCAAGTAGCTGGAACTACAGGCGCGCGCTACCACGCCCAGCTAATTTTTTGATTTATTGTAGAGATGAGGTCTCGCTTGCCCAGGTGGGTCTCGAACCCGCAGGCTCAGGCAATCCACTCACCTCAACCTCCCAAAGGCACGGGATTACAGGCTGAGCCACCGAGCCCGGCTAATTTTTAATTTTAAAGAAGTGGGGTACAATACAGGGTTAGGTATACAAATGTTCATTATGCAGGTACCCTAGTTGATGAGGTATGCCCCCCTCCCCTGGCAGTTTCCCACTACTGCCAATCCCTTTCTTACAGTATTATGATAATTGTTCAAGGTCTGCTTAGGAGTGAGGACATGTGATATTCAGTTCTTTGTTTCTGTGATAGATCACTAAGTATTATAGACCCTAAGTCCATCCAAGTTGCTGCGAAGTTCATAATTTTGTCCTTCCTTTTGGCTACATGATATTCCATCATGTATATGTACCACATCTTTTTTAATCCCGTCCTCTTTCAATGGGCAGCACGGTTGGTTCCATGTTTTTGCTAATGTGAACAATGCTGCAATAAACATGAGTACGCAGGTATCTTTTTCAAAGAGTGATTTGAGTTCCTCCGGGTATATTCCCAGGAGGGGGATTGTGAAGTCGTAAGGGAGGTTGATTTTTAGATCTTTCAGGAATCGCCACACTGTTTTCCAGAGGCTGTACAAGTTTACACTCCCACTAACAGTGTAGAAGTGTTCCCTTTCACCACATCCTCTCCAACATCTGTTGTTTTTTCAGTTACTGATGATGGTCATTCTGACTGGAGTTAGGTAGTATGTCAGTTTGCTTTTGATTTGCATTTCTTTGATAATTAGTGACGCTGAGCACTTTTTCATGTATCTGTGGGCTGCTCGTATGTCTTCTTTTGAAGAGTGTCTATTCATATCTTTGGCCCACTTTGTAATGGGGTTGTTTTTTTCTTTTCAGTACATTTGAGTTCCTTGTAGATCCTAGATGTTAGGCCTTTGTCAGACATACAGTTGGCAAATATTTTTTTCCCAGTCTGTGGGAGAACATTGTTTTGTTGTAATGTTGATGGAAAGAAAAAAGAAATCAATTCTCCACAGAGACCACTGTGTTTTCCCCATGTCTGCATGGGTTTTCTCCTGGTACTCCAGTTTCCTCCCACATCCCAAAGATGTGCACATCAGGTTCACTGGCATGTCTAAATGGCCCCTTAATGAGTATGGGTATGTGTGTGAGAGTGCACCCTGCACTTGGATGGCATCCTGGCCATGATGGGTTCCCACCTTGTGCCCTGAGATGCACTGAGGTGCTGAGAAAAGCTCTGCCTCCACCCATGACCCTGAGTTGAAATCACTGAGTAAATAATTATCTCGCTTGTTTTTAATTAATCTTTCTTAAGATTAATTAAAAACATACATCTTTCTTAAATGTATGTCTAGCAAACATTCATTTCAGTGTTTAATATTAGCAGTGGTTTGGGTCTTTATTTGGAAATGTGATAGTTTTGTGACTGGAAACATGCAGGAGGAATTTAACTCTTGTTTATATAATCAGTCTCTGGCAAAATTGGATTTGTTACACATTATTTCACCTAAAGTTATAGTTTCCAAGAACCTGCCAATAATGTTAAGTGAGGACTTACTGTACACCAAATTCTGATGATGAGTTCACTCCTCACATTCCCTTGTAAATTTCAGTTACAGATAATGATTAAACTATAATCTCTCATCAAGGTGTTCTGGAGTAGAATTTAGCTCTGATGCAGGTTCATGCTGAGCTTACCAAATGTACTAGAAGATTCTTTGTAGAAAAATTTCTCACCAAGCTATTCAATCTGGGCTCAGGAAGATATAGGAAGGTATAGATTTTTCAGCCAAGAGATTTCACAAGGCGAAGTTATAATTTTGTGTCCATGCAACAGACAGTAAGGGAGAAAAGCTGCATGTTCTCTTCTGTGTTTTTTTTTTTTTGTTTGGGCTGGTGAGACTTCACATCTCTGGAGGTGTTTAAATTATCTTCCAAACTTGATCTTCTAAAGGGCAAATTAATTTCTTCTCTTCTATACTTAAGTAAACTTGACTTTAAAGGTATTGGGTACCTACTTGGTCATAATGGATATGAAGGGACATGCCTCCCCTATAGCAATATTCTCATTTTGTTCTTAGGATCAAAGAATCCCTTCGAAATGCACATAAAAGCATTGTCCAATCACTATCACAAAACCAAAACTGTTCCTTAAATAGCCTCTCAGTAGCCTTTGGGTGAAAATGCTAAACACTTTCATGATGAAAGGTCAATTTATCCATTTGTCTATTGGTGACATCTGTGGCATGGTTTCTCTTAGCAGGCTTTTCATAACAAGGTCCTATCCAGAAGCAAACATCCTAGAAAGCCATTTTAAAGTAATTACATAGTTGGAAAAGTCTATTGGTATTAATTACTCTAAAAATCTTCCAGATGAAAAGCAAGTACTTCCATGCTGGGTGTCCAAAAAAGTGAACATTCAACAATGGGCTGGTTGAAACCATTAAGGAAATAGACACTGGGAGCCTGGGGGATGAGTATCATAAACTGAACAGCTCCACCCCCCACCCCCCCACCTAGAAATCCCTCCAGCTGGTCAACAATAGAGGGCAGGTATTTAATCACAGAATGGGCATGTTGCTATACCTGGTGTCTAAAGTGACAGTTCAGCTATCATATCACAGCATGGACACTGCTCAAGAACTTGCCAAAGACCTCAATTTCAAACTACCTGCTGTATACCTTCTTTCAAAAGCCTAAGGACCAGGAGAAGGGAATGGCGTGCTATTGTTTAATGGGTACAGAGTTTCAGTTTTAAAAAGTTCTGAAGATGAATGGTGAGGATGGTTGTACAACAACGCAAATATACTTTATGCCCCTGCATTTGTACATTCAAAAATGGTTAAAATGGCCAACTTTGAGTTATACACATTTTACCACGATATTAAAACAAAAAGCCTAAAATCCAAGACAGGATTCATGAGAGATTGTCTCAGGTACATGCTAATCATCCATTTGTCCAGATTCTACAAGTTGTATCACCAACAAGCTACAGACCCATCTATAGCTCCCCAGACAATGTCTTCACAGATTCACACCTTCATACTATGCTCTTTGTTTTGGCTGAGACCAAACATAAGACATGGCCACGTATAGACTACAGGTATACATAATATACTGCTTTTTTTTTTTTTTTTGGGCAAAGACACTTTATTGTTTTGTTCAGTTTGTATACTATTTGTTTGCATTAGAAAGATCCACCCTCCCCGAGAAATTTTTCTAATTTTTTAATACATTATTTTTTTTCCTAACCAAATAGAACTTTTTTTAAAGCTACAGGAATTATTTTAAAAAACCAATTATAACATTTCTCCAAGTTATAACATTATATATAGAAGGCTCAGAGTTTAAATTTTAAGTTCAAGCTTTCTTACACCAAATATGTAACTATAAATAACTTCCTTTTCTGTTGCACGTAGTTCTTAAGTTTTCATTCTTTTTTAATGTCTTATTTTAAGGGACATCAAGTGTCCTTGGAAAGGAGGTAGGTTATAAGTGAATGAGAGGTCAGTGATAAACTATACACAAACACTCCCGCTGGAGGTAAATCTTTTTATAGAGAAAAAGAACACGATCTGACTAGGTTTTGACTGCTCTATAATATATGCTGGTTAAATACTCCAAATAACAACAACTGTGTACACTGAGAAGAAAAATTGCAGTGTTACAATGAGTGACAAGGTACAGGGCTTATGGCTGTAATTCCAGCACTTTGGACGCTGAAGCTAGAGGATCACTTGAGCCCAGGAGGTTGAGGCTGCAGTGAGCTATGATCATACCACTGCACTCCAGTCTGGGCGAAAAAGCAAGAACTTATCTCTTAAAAATAATTAGAACACCTAAATACACATTGAACTCAGGAAAAAAACAAACCATAAAAGGGCATCTCTACGATTCTAGAAGCACCATGTATAAGTCCTCTAATGCAGCAGTCCCCAACCTTTTTTGGCATCAGACACCAGTTTCATGGAAGACGATTTTTCCATAGATGGGGGAGGGGGGGCATGGCAGGTGGGAATGGTTTGGGGATGATTCAAGTACATTACATTTATTGTGCACTTTATTTCTATTATTACATTGTAATATGTAATTAAATAATTATACAACACCATAAAAAGAAAAAGAGTCACAGACAGAAGTGGTAATTAAAATAATGGGCGGGCCATGCACAAACTAAAATAAGTATTGGATTCTGACTTAAAACCTGACACCAGATGCAGCTGTACAATTGAAGTACATCATCTCACCTGCTACCCACAGATAGGGTTTTAAAATGAGTCTGCAAACAATTGATTTAATATGGTCTCTGTGCAGTCAAACCTCACTGCTAAAGTTAAACTGTATTTGCTGCCACTCTCCAGCACTAGCATCACTGCCTGAGCTCCACCTTAAATCATCAGGCATTAGACTCTCATAAGGAGCACGCCATCTAGATCCCACGTGTGTGTGCACAGTTCACAATAGGGTTCATACTCTTATGAGAATCTAATGCTGCCACTGATCTGACAAGAGGCAGAACTCAGGTGGTAATGCAAGCAATGGTGAGCAGCTGTAAATACAGAAGCTTCGCTGACTCGCCTGCCACTCACCTCCTGCTGTGCAGCCCAGTACTGGTCCATGGTCCGGGGCCTAGGCACCCCTAATCTAATGCTACGAAGGTGAGATATAGTTAAAGCTCAAACTAACCTTCTTCCTTTTTTCTCTGAATCACAATGCAAATGAATAAACAAAAAATTGCAGTGCAAAAATTGTACCACAAATCTCTGCTAGACAGTAATGGCTAGGTATCTATATTCTTCACATTTCAACAGCTAGCATGTAAATCAACTTTTGCATAAGACTAACAGTACCTTTATTCAGTAATTAGGTAGAAAAATGAGAAAAAAAGAAAAATAGGGGTAAAAGTTATCTGGACCACTGCATGATCTTTACATTAAAGTTTCTCTACTAAAGCTTCCAGGATCATCTCTACGTGGGGAGGTAAGAAAATAATTTAGGAAGTTTTTTTTTTTTAAGTCTCAGATATCTTACTACAACCTCACTAAAATATACATTTGGACCAAATTCACAAATGAAATTGTTAGTGAAGACAGTGAATAGAAAATATAAGGAGGTGTTTCTTCCATAGACATCTAAGGACAAAGTGGTAATACTGTTCCTCTTGTAATCATTTGGGCAAGCTGTGTTAAACCAAGCAAACTCAATATCCCACTTATCCTTAAATTAATAATAACTAACCCACAAACTACTTGTCCTAAACAAATTTTACTTTTGTACTTTACCAGTAAGTTTTGAAGAAAATAAAGAGAAGGGGGAGAGAAGGCAAGGAAATCAGTCTCTGAAGTAGAGAAATCAAACGTTCCTATGTATTTTGTGTGGTTTTATATATTAGTGATTAATGTTAAGTTTTTCTAACAGTCTGTAGAATTTGTCCAGTAACATATTACTCACTCACTTGAACATGATTGATTGTGTGTATTTTTAACTATCATGAATACCTATCTATTTCCTAGCCATTTTACTTTATATCCTCATTTTAATACAAAAGACCCACTTATGAGTGCCAAAAAGTTCATGTACTCATTATCAATTTAATATCAAAGGACAAAAACAATCTCACATTTGGTGTTAATCCCCAAAGTTTCAAAATGCTGCATACAGTGTCTCCCATACTAAAGTCTCGTGCTCATCAGCAATTTTTTGTAATGCTCAGGGCACAAAATAGCTTACTTCGCCTAAGCAGATGAGTTATGGAACCACAGTCTTGAGTATCACACTGCTGCCAACCTTACCTGGTATTTTTAATCTCCGAACAACTTTAGCTACAACCTCATCAGCAAATGTTTCAAGCAAAGTGCTCTATCAAAGTCCTGTTTTTTTCTCAGAGAGGAAAGCAGGCAGGGAAGATGAGAGCATAAAAATGTTAATTTACCTGCATCAATTTTCTGGAGAGCTCATTAGTGAGGAACTCTTCTTCCTTCTCGTAATTTACAGCAAGGGTTTCTTTCTCTTTCTGCAAAGCCTGAATTTTCTTGAACAAAGTGTTACTGATAAATTCTTCTTCCTGCTCAGCCCTCGCTTGCTGTTTAAAAAAATTAAAAGAGAACAAAACAAAAACACATGTAAGGACACAGGAAATTTACTAATTGAGATATAGTTCTTACTTCCAGAGAGAATGCCCATTTTAATTACAGCTCTATGCTTGGCTGTGAACCAACACACCCCAAGACACACAAAACAGAAGAACTCAGCAGTAGCCATAAAAGTAAACATTAGTGTTATCCCAAAGGGCCTCCCTCCCTTGTATGTTTCTTCTTTTTAAAGAGATTTTTCAAAAAAATTGGAAAAGATCATATAGCAGTTTTTACAAAGCAGTCCTAAATCAATAATCATAATACAGAAGGGTCTTTCTCATGTAGCAGACAAATTCAATCTGTGGTATGGATATCAATTTATGGTAACTCTCTGCATGCCACTACATCTCAAAGGTTTACTCTTAAAATGACACTTTTTTTTTTTTTTTACTGGAGGAGTGAAGTTCATCACTTAAAAGTAAAGTCATGTTGCCTCTTTAGGATGTCACTGAAAGGGTTTAGATATGTCATCTGAAAAGTATTACAGATACACATGGACACATTTACAGGTTCACTGAATCACTGAATAGTTAGTTACTAGAAGGAAATATGACAAAAGGCTAAAAAGTAGTTATTACAAGATAGTGAGAATCTAGGAGGTGAAGAGCAAGGACAGGTGAGAGAAGTTTTATTTTTTACTTTATTATCCTATCGGGAATTTTTTGAAGGTGAGGGCAAGAACAGGCATTACTTAATTTTAAAAACAGAAGAAAAGAGGTGAGGCCTAACTTGGTGGAGAAGAAAATATTCTTCTGTAGATACCCTTCTCTCCCTCAAAAAAATGTCTTTATAGACTAAACAGAAAAACCTAGCCATCTTTGAAGGAAATTAATCTTTATTAAAAATAAAGATTAGAAAGCGTGTCCTGGTTTCAAATGGACTCAACTCTGTTCAAAGACCTTTTTAAGCCACAACATTTTGATCTATTTATCCCAAAAAACACATTCCTGTCTTATCAGCCAAGTTGAAGAAGGGAGAGCCCCATGAATTCCAAGCCTCCAGCACTTGTCATTTATATTATTACAAGACAGCCAGATAGGCAAGAGACAAAAGGGCACTGCATTAAACAATTACCAGCTCTTCCTGTAAAAAAGTCCAACCATCACCCCCACCTCTCATGGTTTGGATTTCTGTATCTATCTGCCAGCTTCCCCAACACCCACACCCTGGTTTCCGTGGAGCCCACACTCCCTGCTCTCCATCACTGTGGCCCCAGAGGAAGGATGCCAGTTTCTGGAGCTGGTTGCCAAGCAAGCCTACAAAAGAGGGCTACATGTAATACTCAGACTGAAAAACAGAGCTACACAAAAAGTGGAAACTTTGGGAGAAGGTCCAGCACTCAAGTGTTTTAAGAAGCCATTGTGGGATACTCCAGGAGAGTTGAGCAACAAAGCACACATCCTTCAGCTCATAAATTCGTATTACCAGCCAAGGGCACCTGGTGAGCAGTCCCCAGGTCCCCCCAGTGGTTCCCTTACACATCTCATATTTCATTAGCACTTTGCAATGTCTTACCCTTTCCACTGTAGTCAAGGGAAACTGCTGTGAATTGGTACTTCCCTCCAGCTTTAAATTAACCCCCATTCATCTTCCAAACTCACCAACTTCAAGATCTCATACAAGTGCAATGGGCAGGAATCCAAAGCATTCATTTAAGGTATATTTGACACATATATTCAAGCTTGCAATCTGTTCAAGCTACCTGTTTTTCTGGTTTTGACTGGCAGTGTCCTATATGATTTAAATTCTGATTATCCTACAAGTTACAGAACAGAAAGGTTGAGAGGAACTGTAATGCTTTTGCTGGTGACTCTGGACTTAGAATTCAAGAGGGTGTTTGCCATAAATTAATTCCATTAGCAGGTCAGTTTTGGCTTCTTGCATATTATCATACATTTAATATGTTAGGTGATTGGTATATTTAATCATAAGCAGTAAAAGTAAATAAAGTGAACTCAGAGGCTAGGCAGACCATCTTTCCCTTTGCACAGGGGCCCAGAAGTGACCAGCTGTAAATAAGAGGCTAAGAGTTTATTCCTGTAAGAAGTTGAAAATAAACCCTAAGAGTTTATTTGTGTCTCCCCCTCCTCGTATTTCATACAGCAATGGATTCACTATAATAAAGAACTTTAGCTAGAAAGTAGATTCGTGGTTGCAGGGACAGGGTCATCGTAGCTCATGGCTGTAGGTTTTCTTTTTGGGGGTAGTGAAAACGTTCTGGAATTATCCAATGCTAAGTTTATACAACCCTCTAAATATACTAAAAACCATCGAGTTATACACTTAAAAAGGGTGAGTTTTATGGTATGTGAATTATAGCTCAATATTTTTTTTTAAAGAAAAGGACTCTGATAATTAGCACGGTCTGTATTTCACAGAACATTGGTTTCTGCTGCAGTTCTTTCCAAGAGAAGCAGCAAAATGTGAAATGGATGGGGGAGGGAGATGCTGAAGAGGACTAGACCTGCTCAAAAAGTGCCTTCCAAAGTAAGTGACATGCCACAGGTCTTGGGAGGCTGAGGCTTCGGCAAACAGAATTATTCACCATTTTAGAATAGCCACTTATTACTAGGCAAAGCTCATTCATAGAAAATGCCAGTCTCAGGACCACTGAATGAACATGAGAAACTGTTCTGCTGAAACCTATTAAAGTCTAGTTAACTTAACAAAGGGTTAATGCGGCCTAGCACAGCTTTTATCAGAGACCTTCCTTAGTGAAGTTTTTGCTACTTTTTAGTTTTAATGGGGGGGTGCTAACTTGTGTCTCTGAGCATCTAAACACCCAGAGAAAACCTTCAGTACAAGATTCTAGGTCCCCAAACATAAAATCCAAGCTCCCTCCTTTACCAGTTGGTACAGATCATCTTAGAATAAACACATAAATGAGGATACAAGATACTGTATTCAACATCCAGATAAAAACAGTTTTTTTAAATCAAATAGTGTCCTGACAATGTGCGTAAACTTAATTATCAGAGAATGAAGCATGCATCATACAAAAAGCATTCAGTCTCCCTGCAGGTTTGCTCTCATGGTATTTGCAGGATCATCTCAATCTTAGTCCTGGTTTTTTCTTCCCCTGACCCCAAGACAGGACTTTCCATTTAAGCTGAAAAACAAATTACCTTTCCAATTTACTTCTCCCAGTAGCAGCCAGCAAGGAGCAGGTACACAAACAGTAGTCAAAGAACAAAGAAGCAAGTCCCAGCCACCATTTGTAAAGGCATGGGGGATCCGCCAGACAGCAGTGAACAGAGGAGAGATACAACAAGCTACCTTATGAAATACCACATCAGGCTTTATCAGTATGTTTCTCTTTTTATTTGAAATGCTTGAAAAATCTCAGCATACCTAAACACATCTAAATTCAAAATTAAAGTTCTATTTCCAAAGCCAAATATGTGAATCAAGGTTTATCTATAACTCTGTCAATTCTCAAATGAAAATGTGAACAACAACAAAAATCAGGAACTCTTTAGAGGAAGAAGCTCTTTCTTACTGTTCTGTTTATGTTTGTAGAGTTGATTGCAAAAATCTAGAGAGAAAAAAAACCAAAGAGTCTGTGATTATATTTTCAAGTTGAATATTCAGGTTCTAGGTGCTATGTTTAGAAATGAAGTGAGTTTGGTTTTGGTAGAATCATATTTACTAATTAGCGTCTGCTATTTTACACATTGCCCCTCACGCAGCAGCGGCCATTCAATGTCTGCTAATGAGAGAACTGACCACAAAGCATTTCCCAACCATTCTCTTCATCCTACCAAAAATCCAATATAATGAAAGGGAAATAAAAGAAGAAAGAAAGAGAGGAGGGACAAGAACAGGAGAAATTTACCAAGTCATCTGGGAAAAATAAACACCAAAAAAAGTCTTACAAAATATTATTTTCTCCTGTATCCCTACACATTTAGGTGACCATACTCTAAGTGAGCATAATTTTCTGCAGAAAAGGAAAACACAGCTTGTTCTGACCCACTGCTACCATGAACTGGGCACAAATCAGACAGGAGATTCCAGTGTGATTATTTAGTGTCTCTGTTCTTTTATCAGTGGTATTTAGAGATCAAGGGTTAGTATAGAAGGGAGAATTCAAAAACCCTGCACAATAGCACTCAACTGCTGACGAGAAAATACAAATGCCAAAACCAAAATCATGTAGGATGATGCAACTCATGATCTGCTCAGCAGAAGAGAGACAAAGAGAGAGAGAGAGAAATTATAAGCAAACATCTATTTGATAGCAGCCATAGGTAAAAGATCTAATCAGGAGAAAGTTCAAATGATGACCAAAGTAACACATTGGCAAGAATTTTTTAAAAATTACTCTTACATTGGCTGTTGACTTGGTTTAATAACAAAGAATCATAAAACTACAACACCTTGAATGCTTAAGAATCCAGGCAGGCTGTATTTATTATTTTAACTGTTTCAATGTAGGAATCTGTTTAAATGTGTTATTCCAATTATCTAAATTTACTAGTATTCTGTTGGCTAGTCACTGATGATACAAATTTTAATGATGGTAACATCTCAGTTTGAAACACCATCTGAAACCATATTGATAGGGCAGCAGGAACCTCCCAATGTGCAGCCAGGCAACTAAATAAAACCTCTTTTACAGGCCCGGCGTGGGGGCTCAGGCCTATAATCCCAGCACTTTGGGAGGCCAAGGCGAGTGGACTGCCTGAGCCTGCAGGTTCAAAACCAGCCTGGGCAACATGGTGAGACCTCGTCTCTACAATAAATCAAAAAATTAGCTGGGTGTGGTAGGGCCTGTAGTTCCAGCTACTTGGAAGGTTGAGGTGGAAGGATTGCCTGAGCCGTGCAGGTCTAGGCTGCAGTGGCCAGGAGCATGCCACTGCACTCCAGCCTGGGTGACAAAGTGAGACGCCAACTAGAAAAAAAAAAAAAAAAAAACTTGTTCATTTTGAATGGTCATTTTCTAGGTGCACCACTGTACGTATCGATTGTTCTAAGAGATGGTCAGAGTTTAGCGAATCCCTCCTGAATGATGACTGGCGACTCAAAGAATTAGCTCGAATGTCGATCATACCAATGGGTTTATCAACACATACCACTGTCCTTTAGAAATGTGTTTAATATTAAATTACCAATACGGCGGGACTGGGTGGTGGAGAACACAGAAGACAAGTTTGTGTGTACCTTCCTTTCTTCTTGTAGAAGAACCAAGGAGAGGATGTCAATTTCACGCCTGATAATTACAATTTTCTATTTAGTCTGTGGAAACACTAGACCAAGTCTGTGCTTCCTCCGCATACTGTAAATTAGCTTACAATAAAAGCAATTAATCGATACATTAAAGCACTCATATTATTTATTCCACTCCAGTAGTGCCAGCAAGTGACTAATATACACAGGAATCAGAGTAGAATCATTATTCACCCTGGCAGATGAGCTAATTCTGCTTCAGATACTAAGCCTAGGTCTTTGTTATTCAACTTCAGGATAAAAGAGAAAATAGCACCAAGTGTGACTTTCTAGATAAGAAATCAGAATGTTGAGGTTTAAAAAGAACTCTAATAGTTACCAAGTATTATCACCCTGTGGTGCCTCTCAAACCAACTTTAGTAAAAGACCAGGTATAGTGTCTGCCCACCTTCTCATCTGTGGTAGACAGACTCATGTCCTTCTGTGCACATCCTACCACATACGACTAGAACACAGATCTACATACACACTTCACCATGTAAATTCAACAACATCTGACCTGGTCCATATTGTTTCAAGAAGATGAGTCCACTGGTCACTTGCCTGAATACAGAGCAGTAAGAAATTGCTAGAAAAGTCATTAAACATTTACACTGGATTTATGAACTTAAGTTTTCATGGGGAAGTGACAAACAGTCAAAGTGTCGGTCCGCAGACTACCCTTTGGAGGAGGCTCATACACACTGTCAAACTCTAGGGTCAGACTCCCTAGTTTACAAGGTGGCTGTGCTCATCTCCAGCTGTGTGATCCCAGGAAGACATATGACTTCCCCAGGACGCCGCTTTCCCCTCTGTAAAGGGAAAATCAACATACCGCCTTCTGGGTTGGGTGTGAAGATAAACTGAAATAATTCAGCTTATCACAATGCTTTTACACAAGTAAGCCCTCAAAAGATGTAAAAATTGGAGAGGGGACATGAACAGGAGGACTAACGAGAAAGCAATGAAGGCTCCTGGAGTTTCCCCTCATTTAACTAAAAGAGGAAATGGACAGAATGTACCTCCATGGAAAGAAATATAGTGAAGCCATTAAAAACATGTGGTTTGTATGTATTGCCATGAAAAAATGTCCAGCAGCAAATGGTTAAGTGATATAAAAGAATTGAATATATATACATATATGTGTATATATATAAATGTGTGTGTATACATATATAAACATATGTACACATATATATGGTAGAAGGGTCTCATGATGGGCTCCCAAACAAAAGCACACATCAAAGATACAAAGCACTATAAATAAGTTAGCAAAAACAATCCATTTAGGCCCCCACACATATATACACTAACTACTTACAACCCTACTCTCGTAATCCACAAGGCTTCAAACATCCAAACTCTCATAAATCATAAAATAGCTTTATATAAACATTAAAAAATAAAATAGGAGGGCAACCCCTTCAGGTCCCCTCCCACTATGGGAGCTTTTCTCAATAAATCCTGCTTTCAAAAAATAATAAATAAGTAAAATAGGTAACTGTAACACAAAAGATCAAGCAGGTTTAAAAAGAATATAGAATTTCTTGAAATAAATGTTTAAATTCTTCTTGGATTTTGTATTTCAACAGCAAATTCAATACCACTAAATAGTAAAGCAACTAACTGAAAGAAAACCTAAGAATTAATCCAAAATGGCATAAAGAAACACAATGATGAAAAATTAGAAAGATCACCAAAAGACACAAGAAGTACAATGACAAGATTTAATGCATATTTAAGAAAACACTATGGCACTAGGTACAGAGAAAAAGAGGGGAAGAATATATGAAGATGACACCCAGGAATTTCCCAGAACTAATGTGAGACATGAATCTGTAGACACTAGAACCATAATGTACACCACAGAGGGAGGAAAACCGAGGCCTGCACCCGTTAATCAACCACAACATTAAACAAAATAACAAAAACAACCTGAAAGAAGTGGCAGATGATCCACAAAGAAACTAAGATTGGCAACTTCTCAATATCAACAGGGAAAGAAAACAGTAGAATAGAGTACAGAAAAAAACCACCATTCAAGAAAGAGGCAAAATTCACATTTCCAATATAAACCAAAATTGAAACAGTTTATCCTCAACAGTAAGAAGGCCTCTAAAGGATAGGTTTATCTCAGAAGAAAGGTCTACAAAGTATGAAGGAATGGTGCGCAAATACAGTGGCTTTTTTAGAAAAGCAAAAAAACCAACAAAACTACTATCTAATTCATGATATTTGGATTAAAATACTGAACAATTATATCATAAGTCAAAAGAGAATGATGAGAATTAACAATGTTTTAAGGTCTTTGTATTAATACCTAATATATCAGAATTTTTTTAAATACACATGGTAAAAAGTTCAAGAACAACTAGAGAACAGAAATGGAGAAATTTTAATCCAGTAAGGAAAAACATTACTTAAGGCCAGGTACAGTGGCTCAAGCCTGTAATCCCAGCACTTTGGGAGGCCAAGGCAAGAGACCAGCCTGGGCAACTTGGTGAGACCTCGTCTCTACAATAAATCAAAAAATTAGCATGGTGGCATGCGCTTGTAGTTCCAGTTACTTGGAAGGCTGACACAGAAGGATCACCTGAGCCCAGCAAGTCGAGGCTGCGGTGGCCGTGAGCGTGCCACTGTACTCCAGCCTGGACAACAGAGTGAGATTCCAACTCAAAAATAAATAAATAAATAAGTATTTAAAAAAGAAAAAAGATGGTAGAAATAAGAAAAATATCAGTAATCACAATAGATATAAGTATACTAAGTTAGCCACACTGCGGCATTGGGGTGAGGGGGAAGCAAGCAACACTTAAAACACCTGAATATGAGGGTTGAAAGTAAAGAAACAGAAAAGGCACACCAAGCAAACAGTAGCCCCTCTCCCCCTCCCCCTTGCTCCCACCCTTAAAATCAGGTACTTGAAATATCTGTCTTAATCAGAATTTACAATAAAATACGTTTTTCGGAGATTCTAGTCAGCACATGTTATAGGATGCCATTTATGTGAAATGTCCAGAATGGGCAAATTCATAAGGACCACAAGTAGATGATCAAAATGACCACACTGTATATTTTAAAAGGGTGCATGTTATGTTATTTGAATAATATCTTTTTCTTTTTTAAAAAAACTTAAGCCACTCTGAGAGGGACAGTAAACCTTTCAGTCCCCAGAGTCCAGGCAAAGAGTCACTGCTTCAGGATAAGGGAAAACTAGGAAAAACAAAGTCTTTGTGTGAAGCCAGGGTAGGAGAAGCAGAAAAAAAGAAGAAAACAAGAAAATAAGGCAATATCCCCAGAACTCAGGCAAAGAGCCACTGCCCCAGAGGAAAGGCAGGAAACCTTCCTGCCCACATCAGATTCCAGGCAGAATTTGGCTATCAGAGGAAGAAAGGGGGAGGAATGATGAGATGATCATATCTTCATGACCCAGGCACCCAGAGCCGACCGAAAACTGGATGAAGGAAACTGAGAATCATCCCCCTGCCTCTACAATGAGCCCAACCCACAGTAGTCTATTGCTAGAAAAAGGAGTGAAGGCATTCAAAGCCCAAGCATTCAAGAACTCCTAAAATAGCTGAGAAGGTAGAGCAGGAACACTGAGGAAAGTGAGGCGCTGGAGGCACTGGAGGCCTTACCCTAAATATAAGGTAACAGCAGCCCACAGCTTGAGGAATTTAAACGCTATGGTACTGTGAAGGAAATAACACCAAGAAAACCAAATCCAACTCAATTACTGATGAGATTAGCTCAATCCCACTTTAATGGCCTAACAAAAGAAGTGTGTTCATTTCTGGGTATAAGAACAATTTATCTCAGTCTTACTCTTCTATGCACAATGTCTGGTACTCAAACAAGAATTGCAAAAGTCACAAAAACGTAAAAACAAAATCAAGAGATAAAACAATCAACACAAAAGATTGAGGGGTGATCCAGATGTAGGAATTATCATACAATGATTTTAAATAACCATGCTTAATATGTTAGAAGATGTAATGGAAAAGACAACATACATAAACAACATAAACAAACAACATACAGAAACCCAGGAAACCACAGAGATGGAAACTAGAAGAGTAAAATGAAAATGTCAGGTATAAAAAACTAGAGATGAAGAATTCCTTCAATGAGATTCTCAGTAGACTTAACATGGTTTAGGAAAGACAGGGTAAACTGAAAGTTAAGTCAACAGAAATTATCCAAACCGAAATAAAGAGTGGTGGAAGTGAGAGACACACAGAAAGATTATCCATGAGAAAATACCAAATGGGCTAATATTAATGTGTCTGGAGTTCCAGAAGAAAAAGAGGGAGGGAGAGAGAGAGAAAGAGAGAGAGAGAGAGAGAGAGAGAGAGAAAGAGAGAGAGAGAGATACAGAGAGGGAGGGAGAATGAATAAGGCAAAAAAATTATTTGAAAGAAAGTAAAAAATTTTTCCAAAATTATTGAAAGAGAACTCATAGATCCAAGAAGCTCAGAAAGCCTCAATCAGAATAAATACAAAACAACAGAAGACAAACATATACCACCTAATAATCATAATGCAACCACAGAAAATCAAAGACAAAAATAAATTCTTGAAGGCAGCCAGAGACAAGGACACTATAAAATAGTAAAAAGACAGTGCACAAACTGAAGGATACTTGCAATCCATGTAACAAACAACTAGTATACAGTATAAAGAACTATAAATAAATGAAGCCTGAGATGGAAAAATCAATAATCACCCTCATAAGTAATCAAGAAGGTGCAAATTAAGATCAAAATTTTCCACACCCTAACTTGACAAAAAAATAAGAAGTGTGATAATATCCACTGTTGACAAAAATGTGGATTAACGGGAATTCTCATATAATGCAGATGGGAGTGTAAATTGGTAAAGGTATTTTGAAAAAAACATTTTTATACTCTACTATGTACCAATTCCACTGCTAAATATATGCCCTACATAAACCCTTCCACATATACAAGAAAGCAGTGCTAAAATATTCATTGCATTCTTGATTCTTCAGTAAAATACTAGAAACACTCAAATACCTATTCAGAAGAAAAACAGTATATTCACACCAAAAATTAAAAAGTAATGGAATCAAAAAATACAATTAAACACAATATGAGTGAATCTAAGAAACACAGTACTGAGTAAAAAAAGGAAGCTTCTAAATAATACAGTTTTCACTAAACTAAAAAAAGCAGAAGAAACGATACATTGTTTAGGGATATTTGTGACATGAAGAGTAACATGATAGGAGTGAAATTCATAGGCAGATGCAGTGATATCAGTACATTTTTATTCTTAAGTTGAGTGATGGGAATCTAGACACTCATGTTGACATACTTTATAACTTATGTGTTATATGGTCTATTTATCATATTTGAATAAAATGTTACATAATAAAAATGCTAAACAATGGTTATATATCCCTGGTTGACATATCATTTTTCCTCTTAGAATGCATACATGTTAGAATATGAATAAAGCTTAATATGGATAAAACTGTGCTACATGATAGAAGCCTGATGCAAGAGACTACATGTTATATGAACCCATTTATAGGCAGTGTCTAGAATAGGTGAATTTATAAAGACAGAAAGATTTGTGGTTGTATAAGTCTGAGGAAGGGAAGATTAGGGTGGTGGGGAGAGGAATAGAGAGTAACTGACAGTGGGTACAAAGTTTCTTTTCAGGGTGATAAAAATGTTCTGAAATTAGAGATCATAGTAATGATAGCACAACTCTGTAAATATACTAAAAACCATTGTACATTTTAGCAAGACAATTTTATATGTAAATTATCTCAATAATTTTTCTTAAGCAGTATTATCGCTCTCTAACAAGCAAGTTTTCATTTATATCAGAAATGTCAATAAAATATGAAAATGTTAAAACGTCTTAGAAAGCATCAAGAGATGCAGACTTAAATTTATAATATACATATTTTAAAAACCACAAAAATGCCCTAACTTTATATCAGTATAACAATTTGTTGACTTAGATAATTATTAGGCAAGTCTAATAGTTATCATTTTGATATATTTAGAAATATAGCTAGCCCATTCTTCAAATATCCCTCTCTACTATGGTTATAGGGAAGTCCCAAGTTATAAATGATTTAAAAGTTACAAATGTTCTAATTTATAAGTTGGTTGTTAGGATAACATTTTCTACAACAACGTAAATTGCAGTTAATTCTCATGGCTAGCTTTCAAAAACCCATTCAGGCCAATAATGTAACCGAATTCTGCTATGAAAAGAATTAGCCTGAATCTGGGTTCTAAAAGCAGATGTTCCAGAAAAGCAAGAGAAAGGAAGATGTTTTCCCTCTCTTTAAGTATGGAAACAGTTTAAGACAATGTTCAAAAGCTTCCTTGGTATTTTCTTATTTTTCCTCTTAGAATTCTTTATTGCCTATTGTTACACTTACCAGATACACAAGTCCACTCAAATTGCTTTAAGTCCCTAACCCCAGTATAGCATAACACCCAAACAAATCATGCCCACAAATCAGCTACCTGCTTTCCCTTACAAAACAAAGCCAGCAATTAGCAATCCTTTCCGCTGGCAACTCAGAAGAAAGCAATCAGATTGATCCAAATTATACTAAAACGTGAAATTTTTTTTTCTTGTCCTTTATGGCCGTTAGGGAGGGGGGCAAAAGGGCATGATAAAACCCTAAGTATTTTCACCCAGAACAACCTTAGTCAGTTACCTATTGCTATGTAAACAATGTCTCATCCTTGGGCTGTGGGCTGATGGGTGGCTCCCTTGCTAGTTTCACTAGGCTCACTCACATT
Source organism: Tarsius wallacei (assembly GCA_963574415.1). Lineage (NCBI taxonomy): Eukaryota > Metazoa > Chordata > Mammalia > Primates > Tarsiidae > Tarsius > Tarsius wallacei. The sequence continues at coordinate 18,241 of CAUYQG010265239.1, forward strand.
CAGCTGGAAGTTCACCTGACCTATAGACCCAAGATCAAAGCCAAGATCAAGGGATAGGAATTAGTCTCCACCTCTTAATGAGAGAAACAGTATGGACATTGTCAGATGTATAAGCAATATATAAAAAAGATCAGACATAAAAGATCTGTGCCTAACAGAGTCTCAAACCGCATACACTTGCAAGAACAAGGGTCACAAATTACAAGGGAGAAACAAGCACATCAGTATTCTGTGTTTGTGATTCACATCACTGATTAACTTCAATACATGGTCTTCAAGTTAATGAAAATTATTACGCTCCAAACATATCTTAAGAGCTCAGAAGTCACTGGGGGAAGTTAGTTGCTGCCCTTGGAAGATATGTTGTGAAAATGGAGGCCTCTGGTTTTTAGTTTTTTTAGTTGTTTTTTTTTTTTACGAGAAAACAATCAGTGCCACACCCTCTACACCTCTACCTAGCCCCAACACCTAAGGTTTCCATATCCGGTCCTGGGGTAATGGCTGAGTCCTACAGAACAGGGATGTGACATAACTACAGCCCTCTATGCTTGGAAAATGTCAGTGGCTTCTGAGTTGCCACCAGTACAGAGAAAGAAGTACATCAAGCACCACCTACTTCAAAGGATCAATAGGGGGAGCTCTGCCATAAAGTGAGTTCTGGAACAGGAAGTAAAGCCAATTACAAACACTGAGGCATCCAGGGCTTCTCCCACCCTTCCCCCACAAGGTGCATTCCCAAAGACAGAGAGGAACTTTAAAGGTGATTAACAACAACAACAACAAAATTCAAACAGAGAATAAATGTCACCGGCATTCAGTCTCACCTTGAAGGTTGACTGATTGCAAAATGACTGCCCATGAATATTATTCCAGATTAAACACTGGCTGTGCACCATTTACTGTGCACTTAGCACAAAACTTCTCTATACTAGGATCCCTGTATTTCCAAACATGTCCCCAACACTGGCAAGGGCAAGGTAAACCTCAACCCTATCCTCAGAAGGTACCACCCGTGTGCTCCCCACCACTCCCTCAATAATAAGTTTCTAGCCAGAACAGCTGCCAAGTAGAAAAAGAAGTTACAATCATTAGACTTTTAAAACTGAATTCAACATATATGACGGAGCATCTCCCACATGGCAAACACTGTGTGGACATGGCATGGAACACAGACACTGCTGCTGCCCTGAAGGGCCATATAATCCTCCTAGCAATTAAAGAAAAGCAATATCATTAATCCATACATTTAGAATTGGCCTTGGAATGATCTTGTCTTGGCTACTATATAAATAGCCCGAAGAATAAAGAGATTTAAAATGGGATTAAGCTGCACAGAAGAAAAAGCTAAGTATTTTACCCACCGACAGTAACAGAAGAAATACAAGAGGCTACTCAAGACCTAAGGTCCGTCACATAATCCACTCACCCACCTGAGTAGTGAGGAGCATACACAAACACACTTTATATATGCATATATTCATATAACTATGGACAATAATACTTGATAATGGCCATCAATGTTTAAGTATTAATTGTATTTCTGGCACTGTGGCAGGCTCTTCCACACAGTATTGCATTTTACCCACACGTCGACTCCACACATTTCAGCCTCACATCATATGTAGGGAAATGGGCTCAGAGAGGTCAAGTACTTGCCTGAGGACTCCAGCTATTAAGTATGAGAGTCACAATTCAAACTGAAACCCATGAGTGGATTCAAAGCTCCTAGTCTTTCTATGGTTTAACCTCAATAATCCAATAATGATACTTTCCATTAATCCAAGAGTGGCAGCATCATGCAACAAAAGTCACTAACTTACAACAAAAGCTAACGCTATTTGTGCTGTCACCAGTGCCTGAGCATCACAAAGCAGTTCATCTTTAGGAGGAGATACCCGGCAATTTGCTTTCCAAACTGAGGGTAACTAAACGTTGGAGACTGACAGGTACTCTTTAAGACCTGCAGAAGAGCCACTTTCTGCTATTGCTACCGTCACTTCGAGTGGGAGAAAACATATTTCCTGATGGCATGCATACCACAGGTAGTATTCCTGTGTGTTGACAGCAAGCTCTGCTAATTTAACTTCAATCACATGCTCTTCTTTCCTTCTCTTTCAGAGTCAGAATAAAGGTGTATCTGTTGGGGGTAAGGATAGACATGTAAAAGACGCCACAGGGGCAGGTTGGCCACCAGCAAGCCAGTGAGGAACCAGTATCCTTTGAAAGTTCTGCCTACAAGGTTGGTCCTTGGCTGGTAACTGGAAACTTGGATTTCGGGAGAAATTCCATCCTTCTCCCACAAGAAAAGTGGCTCACTGTGCCTAAACTTTACGAGCAATACGGTTTATGATGAACACCTGCCTTTCTTTGAGCGTCTGGAATTTTGGTACATGCTAAGCAGAGAATGCCTACATGACTCCCCCAATAAAAACTCTGGGGTCTGGGTCTCTAACGAGTTTCCCTGGTAGACATTTCACATGTGTGGTTACAGTTCAGTGCTGGAGGACTTAAACACATCCTGTGTGACTACTGGGAGAGGATACAGACACTTGTGTTTGGTTTCCCCTGGCCTTTGTCCCATGTACCTTTTCCCTATACTGATTTTGCTTTGAATCTTTTGTTGCAATAACTCTTTGCCATGAGTATTACTAAATACTGAGTCCTATGAGTCCTCCTAGAAAATCATCAAATCTGGGAATGGTCCTGAGAACCCCGACACATCCTATATCTAAAAAGAATGGCTTTTGGTCTATCTTTTGAAAGCCAAGGGAGCCACAGGAAACAGCACACTTCATACCTACCATGCCCTAATGAGCCTAGTGTAGTGGTATAAGCTATAACCCAAAGGCATCCAGTAAAGTGCAACTTGACAAAGAGGGAAAAGACACCACTTAGCCAGAAAAGGCTCCCCAGACCTCCAGACTTTTAACCAGTGGCCAACTTACCATCTGTAAGTGGAGATCACATAGCTATCTCAACGTAACCAACTCCAAACACATCTCTGATTCCTCCCCACCCTTCTTAAGCATTGAGGCATTCAGTTTTCAAGCCCGCCCCCCCACCCAAAAAAAAAATCAAGAAGTGAGCCTTGGTTTTTTCTTTTCCTCATTGCCTTTGTGCCCACTTAGTTCATCAGGAATCCTGTTTCTAACGGTCATAGATCTGGAATGTCTCTTTCTGGTCTTCTCACTGTCTGTTCCAGACGCCATGTCACTCATCAGGCTTATATAACAACTGCCTACCCAGCCCTGCTGATCTTTCCACTCTTGTGCTCACACAATCCACGCTCCATTCTGCATCCAGAGTGTTTTTAGAGATGGAAAATGGATCACTTTGTTGCTCTGCACAAATCCTCCAATAGCTTCTCCATCATTCTCAGAAACAGTGATTCCCTGATCAGCCATCCCACGATCTAGCCCCTGCCTGCCTCTTCCTGCCACATTCATGTCACTCTGGCCACTCGAATATATCTATTCCCAAAGCATCAGGTTCATGATTCCCTGCTGTTGGAACAAGACACCAGCTAGACTTTCAGCCACATGGCAGACTGGCTACCTGTCACCTCAGGTCTCTCCAAAGAGGTTATCTCTACCACCAAGCCTCAAAAGCCCTTACCACTGTTTACCACCCCATTACACTGCTATCCATCCAGAGTATACACTGCTGCAGGGACTTACCTTTTTTACTTCTCTGGCTCCCTGTCACTGCTGACCAGAATATGGGCTTATGAGGCAAAGGTAAGTCTGCTGGTAACTGTCATTGCTTCAGAGCCTAGAACTGCACCTGGCATGGCAAGCACTTCAACACTGCTTAACACATGGGCACCCACTAAGATGTGGAAAAAGCCTTCTCAGTCTCTGAGCCTTTTCTCCCATCCTCCTCTGCTTTGTTAACTGAAGTGTTGGGTCAAGTTCAAATGACAGAAAAACAGTTAAGGTTACTATCATTACTTTTGGAGGAATTCACTGTCCAGTAATTCCAGATCCTTCACAGCTGTTCACACCCCACATCCACTTTCACAGCTGCTGTCGATATCAAAACCTAATCCTATACTTGGTAGCTCTAGCCCTTCCATTCTGCCACCGTTGGATAATGAATTGAGCTACAGCGGACAGGAAGCAACCAAACCCAGTGTTAACATTCCTCATTCTCGTTTTGATAACAGGCTCCTCCCACATCCTGCTGGGACACAGGACCACAAAGCTAGATTACCTATCCAAGCATCCCTGGCAGCTAGGTGAAGCTGTAAGACTAATCTCTCACAAAGAGGAAGTGCATGAAAGTGGCATGTAGCTTTAGAGTCACATCTTTATAAAGGAAGCAGTTATCATCCATGTTTATTCCCCCTTCCCACACGCTGGAATCAGACCACAAGTTATAAGCCAGCTCCCACCACAACAGCAAGGTTGACATCCCACGAGATAGATGGAGGAGCAAGGTGATAGGCAGACTCCAGTGAACCACCTCAGGGAAAAAAAGTCACCCACCAGCCCTGGACTTATAAGTGGAAGCACAAGAAACTCTGAGCCACTGAGTTTTCGGGACTCCCTTTCAGCACTCCCTCTACCCTAACTAATAGAATTCCTAAAACAAAAACTCATCAGTATGAGAGGAGAGTCTGATCTATGTTTAGAAATGAAAAGTTCCCCCAAGATACAGTAAATTAGAGAGGCAAAATGCTGAAGAGTATGCCCATTATGATCCCATGAGTAAAGTTTTATTTAACAAGAATATATAAATAAAATGCATTCATGCACTGCAAATGATTTATATCATATAAATGCATCTAAGTATCATGTATATAATTGTAAATATTTTAAAAATTAATAGAAGCCGGGCTCGGTGGCTCAGTCTATAATCCCGCGCTTTGGGAGGCTGAGGTGAGTGGACTGCCTGAGCCTGCGGGTTCGAGACCCGCCTGGGCAGGCGAGACCTCATCTCTACAATAAATCAAAAAATTAGCCGGGCATGGTAGCACATGCCTGTAGTTCCAGCTACCCGGAAGGCTGAGGCGGAAGGATCGCCGGAGCCCAGCAGGTCGAGGCTTCGGTGGCAGGGAGCGGCCACTGCACTCCAGTCGGGGCGGCAGAGTGAGACTCCAACTCAAAAAAAATAAAAATTAAAAAATAAAAAAT
>CAUYQG010265242.1:0-17835 GCA_963574415.1 Tarsius wallacei
CCCTCCCCACCCACCCATCCTCCAAGACTTGGCTGAATGATCATCTCTTCCCTGGCTACCCCTCCTCCCCATCTGCTTGGGGGGCCACAACAACCCCTAGGGATTCTGCTGTCACTGTGCTGACCACAGGTGACAGGGTGACCAACTTCCCCAGCCAGGTAGCATGGGCCAAGGCTGTATCTTATTTCTCCAAATCTGTGCCCAGCACTCAGCAAGCTCTCAGTATCTGTGAATGAATGAATTTCATCCCTGCAGTGCTTTGCCTAGAACTTACCATATCACATAGTTTCTTTGGGTCAGAGGTTTTGCTTTGTCTTTTTGAGTCATGGTCTCACTCTGTCGCTCAGTCTGGAGTACAGGCTTTAGGGAGCTCCAGGCAGGGATGGTGACATGTTGGAGGGAGGGGTCGCTCAAGGAAAGGCTGCTTCAGGGAAGGTGCACGTCATTCCATGCTTGAGCCAGTGTCTGAGAGGCTTGAGCCCATTGAAAGGCGTGATGGGGGATTGGGAGTGGTCCTGACAGTGGCAAGGGCAGTGACTGCTCCAGGACCTTGTCCTCAGCCACAGGTAGGGCCGTGGGCAGGACACAATGGTCACATGAGCAGGAGGCACAATACTGGGCAGAGGACAAAGCAGCTCGGCATCACTACAAAGTCCCTCCCCCTGGGGGAAGCCCAGGTGGGCAGACCACGGAACAAGACATCTCACAGATGGGGGCAACAAGACAAACATAGTAGAGACTGAGTCAGGAAGGGCCTTGAATGGCAGGACGAGATGCTGCATCTCATCTAACCATGGTTTCTTGATGTTAGATGTTTTGTTTTGATTCAGCAACAGAACCTTCTTCAAGACAACTTTTACATGCAAACATTAAACAGGTAAAACCAGAAAATCTGTGGTCGAGGTTAGGGTGATTTCCCTGCTTCCAGGTATGAGTGGAGCCCTGGGGGGTCTCTGAGGGACCCAGAACCTGTGGAACAACATGTGGTAACTGCTGGTTCCTCATACCAAGAGGGTCAGAGAGGACCTGAGGTAACTCACAGGGGTTTGCAGAAAAGTTCTGGTCTCCAGCCTCCCTCCAGGAATGAAGAGGTGAGCGGTGCAGAAACATTGCTGGTGGCATAAGAACCAGTAGCTGAAACAGCTCTTCCAATGACCATGACACCTCAAAAATACCCAGGAGACTGCAGAAGCCACTGTAAATGCTCCCTTCCTTCCTTTTTCTCTTCCAGGGAGGGTGGGACTGGAGGGAAGTAGCTGGGGAAGAAGAGCATGAGGGTCCTGGACTTTCTCAAACACAGACCAAGACCACAGAGTCGGGATCATGGCAATCACTGCTGTGTGTGCCCACAAAACCTCCTGAGAATGAGACACTCCCCACTTCAGTGTACTTTAAGTCTTGAAGTCACAGGGCCTCACTGATGTTCCCAATTATCGTTATGGAGAATAAGCTTAAGGGGCATGATTTGGGATATGGGAGGAACTCAGGGTTTTTCCTCCAACAGCAGCATAAAAGTTGCACCATAAGATTTCTCCAGAGATGGTTGTATAGAGAACAGAAGCAGGCAGGCGGCAAAGCGAGGGCAGGCACAGGAACAGAGGAAAAGGATGAAAACGAGAGAGATTTCAACAAGAAAGTGCAAGACTTGGCAAAGGACAAAGGGAACACAGAGGCGCTGGGCAGGGCCAGGCAGGGTGGGAAGGCTGGGACATGCACAGGGCAATGTGGGAAAGAGCCTATCTGCCTATGGGCAAGCCACACTACTGTTAGCATCCTTGAGAATGAATGACTGAGATGACCACAGGCTATAGACAGCTGAAGACATGGACAGGAGCTAGGGGAAGAGTCAGTCCCAGAGAGTTTCATGTTGGAGACATTTTCCAAGGCTTTTATTGGTCTATAACCTGTCCCTCTAAGTTCTGTTCTGTCTGTAGGGCATTAATGACACCCTGTGTTCATATCAAACAGTCTCCTTTGAAACCAACGAGTCTGTGTAATCTGAGGTGGTGCAAATGTGTCCTAGAGGCCTTCTGTCCCTCTAATGACCCCAAATGAGCCTCTCAGCAATTCAGGAAGGGAGAGAGGGATGGGGATAGCAGAGAGGACACAGGAGGGTCCACACAGGAGAGGGGAAGGGTTCCAACAACCAGAGCATTTTGGACAGGAGTGGCTGTGAGCACTGAAATAAGGGTTAAGGTGGAAAAAAAAGCCAAAGGACAAACTGAGAAACCAGTGTTACCAAAGGGAAACATAAGAAGAACGTCCCCTGAGGAGCGAGGGTGAGCTGCAGGTATAGGAGCATGGACATGTGGAAGGACGAGTGACACACAGGTGGAGACAGTGGCTGTCTGTACTCTTCACTGGGGGTCTTTCTCCTGTTCAAGATGTACAAAGTGCCTTGGCTGGATAAAACCTGCAGCCCCATCACTGTCCAGCTGCGAGACTGTGAGCAAGTCACCACAGTCCTCTGAACCTCAGTGTCCCTATGTGTCAACTGAGAAGGCCCAGCTAGGAGCCCTCGATGGCACCTTCTGGTCCCAACATCCTGCATCCAGCTGCATCCATTGGACTGGACGCTGACCCAGTTCAGCCATGGTCACAGAGGCAGGGCCTCTGGGGACCAGGAGGAATGAGCCAAGGAAAAGTCTCTCACCAGCCCAAGACTCCAGTCATCTCAATCACAGGGTCGCTTACCACAAGGGCCTCAGGGGGAACAAGACTCAGAATAAAAGCCCTAAAGACTGAGAAGCAACCCGCCATGAATGCAGGACTCCTGTGTCTAGAAGGAGTTCTGAGTTGGGTTGGAAAACACACAGTGTGTTCTAAGTATGAAGATTCCCTTGGCCCAGCAATTCTACTCCTGTGTGTAGCCTAGAGAAACTCACACAGATGAACAAGGAAACGCACCAAGAATACGCATGTTAGCACTGCCTGCGATTCCAAAACGCGGGGTGTAGCCTAAATGTGACCAGAGAACTGATGAATAACTGCAATGCACTCATACAATGGAACACCATCCAGGCAAGAAGAGACAGGCAAGGGATGTCATATCAGCATGGATGAGTCTCACATCATACAAGGGGGGACCCGAAAAAAATGGAATTTATCTATTTAAAAATGTATTTATTCTTACATTTAAACTTCAGTCACCTTCAAAGTACTCTCTGTTTGATGCAATATGCCTATTGAGATGTTTTTTGGCTGCTCAACACAGTTTTTGAACTCATCGATTTGGATGCCTTTCAGTGCTTCTGCCGTTTTTTGTTTCACCTCTCCCACATCAGCAAAATGTTTTCCTTTAAGGACTTTTTTCATCTTGGGAAACCAGAAAAAAAAAAGGTGCTTGGGGAGAGAGCTGGTGAATAAGGAGGATGGGGAAGGGGGGGTCACGCAGTTATTGGTCCAAAACTGCTGAACACTCAGCATGGTGAGGGGAGGTGAATTGTCATGGAAGAACCAATCACCTCTTTGCCACAACTTGGGATACTTCTTCTGCAAATCATGACATACAACAATGCTAGCTGGTACACTGATGTCAATGGGTTCCTAGAATACTTAGCAAGCAGGGGAAGCCTGTATGATAAGGTATCTGTCCTCCAAAAATAATTCCTTTTTTTTTTTTTTGAGGGGGGTCCTTCCTCATAGGCTCGCTCATTCTTTCAACAAGAACTCACAAACACAAGTACTCTGTGCAAAGGTGCTGTTCTAGGCAGTGGAGATACTTGATTGAGTAAAATAGGTGAAGCCCCTGCCCTAGTGGGGGTAGAGAGAAAAGAACCACCACTAAGTAACACACATAGTGTGACAGACTGTGTCAAGCCCTACAGAGAAGCAGAAAGCAGGGAAGAACCAAGTAGGGAGAAGGTACTAATCTAAGCAGTGGTCCAGAAAAGCCAAATCATGTGTTGGTAACTTTTTTTTTCTTTTGTAGAGATGAGATCTTGCTCTGTCATCTAGGCTGGAGTGCAGGAGCACCATCATAACTCCCTGCAGCCTCGAACTCCTGGGCTCAAATAATCCTCCCACCTCAGCCTCCCCGGTAGCCAGGACTGCAGGTATGCAGATGTGTACCAACATGTCTGGCTTTTTTTTTTATAGGTGGAGTCTTGCTATATTGTCCAGGCTGATCTCGAACTCCTGGCCTCAAGCAATTGTCCCACCTCGGCCTCCCAAAGTGCTAGAATTACAGGCATGAGTCAACACACTCAGCCAGGTAATGTTTTTTATTTTGAGCTGAGTGGTGATTGTACAAGGGCTCATTTTTACTACTCCTCATACTTTTTTTTCTACTTCTAATCTATTTCACAATAATTTTTATTGCAAACATGACTGATAAAGGAAGTAATTAATAGATGAGAATATAGATAGTCTTCCAGCTTAAACTTAAATGTATCTCACGTTTGTGATCCCAAGTCACGTGTTCCCCCGCGAACTCTCCCCTGTCAGATCCCCAGCCCAAAGGCTGGTCTCTCTCAGGAAGCAGGGCTCTCAAAGTCATGTGTGGTGTTCCTGGAGCCCAGCCAACCCTCACAGAGCCTGCTGCTACTGGGCTGGGTGGGGAACCTTGTCAGAGATCTGACTTCCAATGTTGAACAATAGGATTCAACTTCAAGTTACATGGGCTTTTCAGATTTAAAACCGCCTTTGCTTTTTTATACCTTTAAAACTTATATATGAAAAAATTCCCACAAAACCCTGTATCTCTTTAGTTTATTTCACATTAAAATGAAAACATCAGAGAGCAAGATGTACTTATCTAATGAAAGCTCTCTCTAAATCATGAAAATACTGGAAAGACATGACCACCACCTTGCTGTGTAACATGAGCAGGCAGTTACATGAAAAGCCCCAACAGAATCACCATCCAATGCTATCGGTCTCATTAGGAATTTACACTTACACCCATCCGTCCCTGAATTTCCTGCCACATTTTCTGAACCACCATAGGAACACCCCATCAACAGCATACTCCAGGTGAAGCACGCTGATGTTTAGTTGTAGCTAGAGAAGCAACTCCCAAGGCTGACATGCCTACAACTAGCATCTACTTTAATCAGCGGAGACCCAAAAAACCCTGGAATTATTTTTTGGAGGGTGGGCCCTTTGTAGTACAGGCTTCCCCCACTAGGTAAATGTTCTAGGAACCCATCAGCATCAGTGTAACAGCTACAGTTGTTGTAAGAGGCTGCATTCAGCTTCAGTGAATTGGTTTTGGAGATTTCCTTCAACACATTTGCCCATTTCATGATGGATGATTTACAAGCATACCCGCCCACACTGCACTGAGTGTTCAGCAGTTTTTGACCAAAAACAGCATGATCCCCGTGCCCCACCCTCCCTATTCACCTGAGCTCACCCCAAGCGACTTTGTTTCCCCAATGAAAAAAGTTCTCAAAGGGAAGCATTTTGCCGATGTGGAAGAGGTGAGACAAAAAACAGCAGAAGCACTAAGAGGCATCAACATTGACGAGTTCAAAAACTGTTTTGAGAAGTAGAAAAAAGCATTTTGATATGTGTATTGCATCAAATACTTTGAAGGTGACTGAAGATTAACATGTAAGACTAAATACATGATTTTTAATCAATAAATTCTGGGGTTTTTCTTTTTTTTTTGGTCACCCTCATATTATAATACTCCAGGTGAGATAACTGCCCTCTGCCCTCCGGAGACCCTCTTTATAGTGAATGACAGTGATGTTTGCTTGGAGTTAAGATTCCATCCTGAGAACATGAACAGCTAGTAGTGACGTGTGGCATTCTGTCTAGGTGATGCCAATCCATCACCAGGGCCATGAGTGTGTGAGAAGCCAGGTGGAGGGTGATTCAGGGTAGCCTGTCAGTGCAGAAGCCTGTGTGGGAGCCAGTGAGGTGATGTGCAGCGGGCCAGCTTTCTTAACAGGGCAGAAGCTGCAAGAGGAAGGTTTTTCAGCCCTTGAAACCTTCAAGGCATAATCTTACAAAACAGTCATACTCTCTTTTTAATGCTCTGAGAAGCCTAATTAACAAAGCCCGCCAGTGGCATTTTGCTGTATGTGTGGTGCTGGCTTTGAATAAACCCTGAGAGAATGAGATCACCCTGTACCCAGAGGACCACAGAGATGAACTCACTACACTATCTGCAGCTAAAAGGGAACAACACAAAGAGACATAGGACACCAGCTCAGAGGTAGCCAGGTTATGTATCACCTCAAAAGTGAGGGAGCAAGGACATTATGCAATTGCCCTTTGCATAGGAAAAAAGCAAGTGAGCAACAGAAAGGTAGACTGTTCCTGACACAGAGATCTCTGATCAGGAAAGCAGAGAACTCTGCTCACAGTGAGCCATTCCAGGTGCCCAGAACTGGGCTAATTATTTCAGATCCTCATCCCACAGTATGGCAAGCTGAATGGGACAAGCCAAGAACACTGAGATTTCACCTTATCGTCCACAAGTGCACAGACATGCTTTGGCTATGTCAAGATCATATCTGGTGAGTCTTCTCTTCCAGCTTTTGATTTTAAGACTTCCCTGTCTTATCCTGGCACCAAGGGTTTGTGTTTCCCCTGACAACTTCTGGACAACAGTCACTAATTGATTCCTTGATGGAAGGGCTTACACCAAGACCCAGGCACTGTACAAGGTGTCTGCTCAGAGCAGAACATGGAGGATTCAGGTGCAAAGAAGAAAGACTGTGTGGTCCTCAAGAAAAACATCACCTAGTCAAGGAGAAGGACAAGAGACAAATGGTTACAAACATTCTATGAACTGGAAGGGTCACATGCTGGGAGGGCTGTAGGAAAGGATTACCCAGGAGAGCTGTCATGGGAAAGGGGTCACAAAGGCTCGTGAATATGCCCCATGGCTGGCTATATGCTGCGGCCAAAAGGTGCTCATGATGGGAGCTTTCAGGAGACACAACTGTGCTCCAGTGTCTCTGACACAGAAACCGACAGAAACAGCAGACTTCAGAAGTGTCTATGTGACCACCACCCTTGCTGTCAGCCACTCAAAGAAAAAACCACACAAAAAACACTTCTCTCAGCAGGGTTCTGCAACCACTGTAGGGCTCGTTACCTGGTCATATGTCAGCAAGGACAAAAAGTGAGCAGAGTAAAACTAGTTATTATTATTATTATTATTTGAGTTGGAGTCTTAATCTGTCACCCAGGCTGGAGTGCAGTGGCATACTCACGGCCACCCCAGTCTCGACCTGCTGGGCTCCAGTGATCATTCCACCTCAGTCTTTCAAGTAGCTTTAACTACAGGTGTGTACTACCACACCCAGCTTATGTTTTTATTTATTGTAGAGACGAGGTCTTGCCAAGTTGCCCAGGCTGGTCTTGAACCCGCAGACTCAGGCAATTCACTTGCCTTGGCTTCCCACAGTGCTGGGATTACAGGCTGGGCCACTAAGTCTGGCCAAAACCAATTTTTTAATTCAAGGAGTCCATCAGGCTACATCACAGGGTGTGCTGCCACTGTCTCTCATGAACTGGTAGACTGGAGAACAATTACAGAGCACTTGGGCTGCTTTAAATCTTTCTTAAGAGAAATTATGCTTATTTCTCAGTGCATGACTAGCCAGAAAATCAAATTTAGACCAGATGGTTCAGATGATGATAGAACTCTCTCCTTTGGCTTAAAGGGTATAACAGCAACAACCTTGCTCACAAGTTGACCAGGCACAGCTCCAGAGAGGACAGTCAGCTTGGTAAAGCTGTCAGATCCCCCGCCTCCAGACACAGGAAAACCCACTGGCCACTGCTCCCCAGGGCCACTGAGTCCAGATGCAGCTTCTATCGGATATCTGCTTGTCCAAGTGGTGGGGGGCAGGTATTGATAGTGCTTGTAAATAGGTCTAGAAGGTTAACATCTCAACTATAATTTATAGAAGGCCTAGCCATTCTTGGGCCCAAGCACCTTTCACGTGAGGACTCCAACTGATCCAGAGGGAATCTGTAATCCACACAGAATTAAGAAAAAAACCATTAAGTTACCTTATCTCCTTTATTTTTAAGCCTAATAATGCCTAGAATCCTTTGTGCTGTCTTTTGCCTATTTGAAAATGAGTATTTGATTCAAGTACCACATTTCATGTTTTATGAAATTCCCATGAAACATGATCCATGAAGCCAATTCTGAAAAAAAAAGAAAGAAAACCTGAATTATGAAAGGCAAACATCTTGAACGACTAAGCAAAGAATAAGGTTCTTTGAAATGGATGACATAGGACTGAACTACTTAAAATGTATCAACCACCTCTGGAAACAATGCTGATGCAAGCAAAAGTTAAAGGAGAAAAAAAAGATGATTCTAGAATTTTCATCCAAAAGCGAACTTAATACCATGTTTTTGTATATATCCATCCTCACTAGATGGCTCCTATCCTCAGTGACTGGCAGGTTCCTCGTGGCGAGGGGCCTCAGCCAAGTCTCCATCTCCCACTGCAGTTGTCTGCATGGACTATCTCCTGGATGAGTAAGTGAACGGGAAATGCAGAGAAAGTCAAGGTTAGACTACCTCTGAAGGGCAGCGAGGGTTGCCCAGTGCTCATGTCTGCCTTCACAGGCAAGATCAACCCAGGACGACTCAACTGATCTTTGCCTAAAATTCGACCCAATCTTTATAAGGCTACCGTGTTCTCTCATGATACCAGCATGTTAGAAAATATGGAGTTTTCCCTGGAATTGCCCTCTCCTTCAGCCACTCATTTGTATGTAGCAGAGTCCTTCATCTGAATGGGCATGGATGCCATCAACAGTCGAGAGGTCCTGATGAGCCACTACCACCCATATGAGGGGTCTGGGCAGACTCCATGAGAGGACCACACAAGAGGAAGTGGGGAATCCGAAGGGAATTCAGCTTGAATGAATGGTACTGGTTGCCAAAAAGCCCAGGAAGAAAATAAAAAGTTGCTTCCCTCACGAAACCGTCCCCCATATCGCCACCTAAGACTGCTGCCTCTTCTGAGGTCACACAGTCTTTACCAATTTTAACTGGTCCAGATGGCTTTGTGTTGTGATTTTTTTTTTTTTTTTTTTTTGCATCAGAGTCTCATTCTGTTGCCCAGGCTGGAGTGCAGTGGCACGCTCACGGCCACCCCAGCGTCCACCTGCTGGGCTCAGGCAATTCTTCTGCCTCAGCCTTCCAAGCATCCAGAACTACAGGCGTGTGCTCCCATGCCTGGCTCATTTTTTGATATATTGTAGAGATGAGGTCTCACCAAGTTGCCCAGGCTGGTCGCAAACCCCTGGGCTCAGGAGGTTCTCTCGCCTTGGCCTCTCAAAGTGGATTTTTTTGTAATACAGGTTCTTACTCTGTCTCCCAGGCTGGAGGGCAGTGGCATGATTCCTGTTCACTGCAGCCTCCTCCTGGGCTCATGGGATCCTTCCGCCTTAGCCTCCAGAGTAGCAGGGGCTATAGACACGTGCCACCATGCCTGGATAATATTTGTATTTTTTTGTAGAGACAAGGTCTCACTATGTTGCCCAGGCTGGTCTCAAACTCCTGGGTTCAAATTATTCTCCTGGTTTGCCCTCCTAAAGTGCTGGAAATACTGGCATGGGTCACTGTGCCCAGCCTATGTTGAGATTCTTTGTATGTAACTGTACTCATTTTCTAATTCTACATAACAAATTATCATAAACTTAGCAGCTTTAAAACAACGCACGTTTATCATCTCACAATTTCCATGGGGACAGGATTCAGGCCGGCTTTGCTGGGTCCCCTGCTCAGGGTTTCACAAGACCGCAGTCAAGGTGTCAGCTGGGGCTGTGGTCCCACCTGAGGCTTGAGGTCCTCTTCCAAGCTCATGTAGTTGTTGGCACTGTTCACTTCCTTGCAGCTATAGAACTCATGGCAGCTTGCTTCTCTGAGGTCAGCAGAAGACAAAGTCTTTGACCTCCAGACCTTCCTTTGAGAGGCTCATCTGTTTAGGTCCACTGTACCTAGGATAATCTCCCATTTGACTGATTCAAAAATAAATAGATTTCAGACCTTAATGATATCTATAAAATTCTTTCATCTTTGACTTACAGTGTAACCTAATCAAGGTTCCATGATATTCATACACTCATCACACTCACAGGTCTGGCCTAAACTCAAGGGGAAAGGATTATATGGAGTATACACCAGAGAAAAGAATCTTCTGGGCCACCTTGGAATTCTGTCTACCACAGTATTTATGTCACTCTCCTACTACATTCTAAGTTCACTCTCCTTAGCAACTAATTCTTGGCTTGATAACACGACTTGTCATTATTTGGTTTACACTGTTTTCAGCTACCCTATACTCAGACCTCAAAGTAACTGACTCATGTAAAGTCATCAAGTAACACTTGAATAAAGAACCAGCTGGCTGATCTTTATTTATTGAGGCTCTCAATCGTAGAAAAATTAGGGATCACAAATTGTTAAAAAGCAATGAAATCCAGTCTTTAGGGAAGGTCAATATTTATTCAACCCTCCAGATGAACCTCTGGAAGAGCTGGGAAAAGACAGAAAGAGGATCTAGAAAGACCAATGTGGGCCACGCACAAAGGGTCAGAATCTATTTGGACTACATTGGTAATGTGGCAAAGGGATAAAAGGGAAGTCATGAAGTCAGCAGAGTAAGAGTGGCCCTGCCTGTGGACACTATGCTCATGGATAGCAACCTGTCTCTCCAGCCCTGCTTTGGTTTGACTGGAGAGTCTGACCCACTGGTGCGTCTGCAAGCCCTTCTGGCTTCTGGTCCTCAGGCTCTGAAGTAGCAACAAGCCCACTATTGTCTGTGCCCCTGGCCTTCACCATGTACATATGAATTCTGAATATAAAGCACCACTAGCCCTATCAATCAAAATTCTGTAGATCAACACGGATGCTAGTCTCTCAATGACTAGGAACAGTTCAGTGTCCTTTTCAATGACTTGGCTGGGCTCTATGTCATGTAACCAGATGGCCTTCTTTGAAAATGAAACAGGACAATATGTGCTTGGTAATAGCCTGGAGTTTTAACAGAACATGCAGAACATGCAAAAGAGGGCAAGTCAAAGAGCCCTGCTTTTACCCCTGCTGCTTTTTCTTAAGTCGCTCTCCTGCCTCAACTTCCCAAGTAGACTACAGGTTTGCACCACCATGCCCAGCAGGGATTTTTAATTTTTGTAGAGACAGTGTCTCACTATGTTGCCCAGGCTGGTCTTGAACTCCTGAGCTCAAGTAATCCTCCTGCCTTGACCTCCCAAGGTGCTGGGATTCCAGGCATGAGCCATCACACCCAGCCTCCTTCTGCTTTTTAAATTTTACTCAGAATTACAGAATCTTAGCACTGGAAAGGATCTAAGAGGTCATCTAGTAGCACCCAGCAGCAGCCTAGCAGTCCAACAGGGTGTGTGGTCTCTGCCAGAACATTTCCAATGCAAAATGGTGTGTTGTGTGGTTGGAAACCTCATCGCCACACACCTGCTTGAAGTCAACTCAACAAATATTCTGAAAATGCCTAGTATTCTCTAGAAGAACCAAATACCATATCTAATATCCCTTCCCTCACTCCCCACCTCTCAAACTATTGACAGACATCTCTAATCAGCGGTGGTGCTCTTTCCTGCTGATGCTGGATGTGGCTTCAGAATTCTCAGCAGACAGCCTCAGAAGGCACCACCAATCAATTTATGTTGGCAAAAGAAATAAGCTAATTTTCCAACTCTGTTCTTGGAGCTTGTCTCCAATACAAAAAATAAAAAAATAAAATACTCTCTTATGACTCCTACTCATTGCCCCTAATCTACTTCTAAAAGGATCAATTTTGCCCCCTCCTCCAAGAATAACCCCTTACTTATCTAACTAATTCTTCTCCCACTTAAGCCTTGCCGGTTCCAGTCCAGCCCCAAGGACAAGGTCAGCTATAATTTCAGGAGCATCAAGTCCAGTAGTGTTTCCAGGAACCCCAGGACCCAGATGACCCTGGTGGCCAATGAGACTCCCATTTGGCCAGGAGGCTCGAGAGTATCATCTGTCTATGAGACTGGGCACCAGAAATGAGTCATGCCAACATCCCATGCGAGTGGCTTTGGGAGAGTCCAGTTGTAAGGAGCTAGGGGGAGAGGCAGGGTAAAGAAAGCAAAGATAGGGCCATTGTTTTACTAGACTCTGGTGTAGCCATGTGCTCTTTAAGCTGTGGCCACCACCATGTTTCCTAAGTTCTGGTCCCCTCTCCTACCTTGAAGAGGTGAATCCCGCCTCTCTCTCTTTCATTCTCTCTCTCTCTCTCTCTCTCTCTCTCTCTCTCTCTCTCTATACAACTTTCTAAATAAACTATATTTTCCAATCTAAAAAAAAAAAAGAAAGCAAAGATAACAAGATTATGAGGCTGAGATTCTGAAACCAAAGCAAAAGGAAACCCCCTCAATCACATGTGGTCATTTGCCCCATAACTGACGTCTCTTCACTTCTCATCTCCTGCTCATCCAACACACAGTTCTCAGTTGTGCTTACCTGCAATCACTCATCAGACACTGAACAAACCAAGACATAACTCCATGGCACGACTGAGGACTCCTCTCCCACACAGTCATTCCATTGCTTTCATCAACTATTTGTTGAATATCTAGGAGGCATCAAGGAGCAGGCTGGCGCTGGGGCTGCAAAGGCTTTGATGCCACTATGCCCATCCCAAGAAACTCATGGTCCACATGTTTCCATGGCAGGTAAATAACTCCTCCATATTCTACAGTATAATCCATATTTGCATGCATTTTATCTGTGTAAACTGTGACATTTAAAATCAAAATATACACCATAGTAGATATACATGGACCTGCAGCAAAAATATCAAAAATAAAGTTCAGTTATAAGGAATTTTTTTTTACTAAGTACTGAAAAACAATCCACTTGTGTTATAGTGCTTCAGAAACAAGATCTGGCAGGCTAAAGCTTCAGATAAGCAAACTCTGGTTCTGTTACATCATTAGTACAAATCAGCAGCTTCCTCAAAAGTAGTGACTTTCTCTTTCTCTTCAGATGTTCTATCGTTCAACCATTCCCTTGACCAGTCAATTTTCACTGAGCTCCTAAAACATGCCTGGCATTAAGGATATCATAGAATAAGGATGGGAACTGACATGTGAGAGTCAACTATGGTGTAAAGAATTAGACTAGGGTCTTTTATGCACATCAGTGAGGTGTCAAGACCAGGGTATGCAGAGAGAGTCAAAACATTGGGGGCCAGGGAAGATTCCATAGAGATTATGCTATCTGAGTCCTATCCCAAGGTATGAGGAAGAAGCAAAGGATAATGTGTGAACCAAATGAAGAGGGGGACAGACGCCAAGGTCTGCAGGAGAGAACACAGCCCTCCCTGGGACTGCACAGACATAGGAGGGCAGCACCTCGTTGGGCTCTACCCACACAGAAAGGCCAGGACTTCACCCTGAGGATGAGAGGGGCCACTGAGGGATCTGAACCAAGGATTGAGGAGACTAGATCTGCAAAGCAGAAGGTCCACCCACGTAACAGGAAGAAAAATGGACCCAAGCAAGACAGGATTGAAAGCAGAGACAGGAGTCAGGAGGCTGGCAGAGCAGCAAAGGATGGTCTGAGCTTAGACACCAGAACTGGGAACGAAAAAGACAAAAGGACTTGAAAGGGAGTGAAGGGTGGAGAGGCCTGAATGTGGAAATTGATGATGACAGAGGGTGAGTGAGAGAAAGGGGTCTAGGAGGCTCCAGGGAAGCTGACTTGAACTTGACAAATGACTGTGCTCTTTTCTGGGTCGATGAACAGAGCTGTGAGGGAGCTGACCGAAATGGGATGATGTTGGGGGTTCAGGCTTGGACATGGTATATTAGGGATGGAGACACCCAGGACATGACTGACTCCACAGGTCTGGGCATCAGAGAGTAACCTAGGCTGGGGTCCTGTGCACATCTATGGTAGGGGAAGCCACTGTGTCAGGAAATGAGTGATGCCCTGCCAGGAAGCTGGCAAATCTACCAAGAGCCCACAGGACTCCCAAATGCAGGAATCTATGAACCCACTAACTAGTAATTCCCCAGCCAATCCCAGTTTTTTAAAAAAGAGTCTTAATCCATGCTTGGGGCTAGGTTTAAATTTTGCTTATGACATTTTGTTCTATTATAAGCCTGGATTTACAAATAGAAGTCCTAAGAAAGAAGACCGTGTGTGAAAAGGTTAAAGCTAAGGAAGTAGCAATTGTGCTTCAAGGCATACCTAGCCAGCAGACACTTTGGAAAAGTCTACTGAGCAAGGGGGGAAGGACAAAGTGAGGAGGTACATCTTTGGTATAAATAAAGTGAAAAAATTCCTGAACATACGGCAGTGAGATTGGTTGTAGAATATTCTATACTCGCTGTATAGTGATGGCCAAACAACTGTTTTTCTTCCTTCCTTCTCATCTTAGATACAAGGACAAAGACCGAGTCTACTAGTAGAGATTAAATTCTGGAGAAATCTTTCCAGCTGAGACCAAGACAGGAATGGCTCTTTACATTGACTTGCTCAGAGGCACAACTGCACGAGATTGCAAGGGCTCTTTTTTGGTCTTCAAACTGGGAATTTCTGGAGAGATGTGATTCTATATAGAATGCAGGGTAAGCTTTAAGAAGCATCTAATCAGTTCAAGAACTAGGAATAAATGATAATAATATTATAGTAAATCATGCAATTTTGCCATTTCTGTAGGTAATAAATGGTCAAACATTAGCAACTTCACATGGTTTGGCCAAATAATGCTCCAGGTTGGAGATAATGTTTGCCAGGGCTGCCCAGCAGGTAGTTCTTTATAAAGACCACTTGACATAAAGCATTCCTGTTACACTTCAAGATGTATCAATCCGTTTTGCTTTGCTGTAAAAAAAATACCTAGGCTAGGTAATTTATAAAGGAAAAAAAAAGGTTTATCTAGGTCACAGTTCTGCATCTGCTCAGCTTCTGGTGAGGCCTCAGGAAGGCTTTATTCCTGGGGGAGGGTAAGGGGAGCCAGCATGTCACATGGTGGGAGCAGAAGCAAGAGAGAGGAGGGGGTGTCAGGCTCTTTTAAACAACCAGCTCTCCTGTGAACTAACAGAGCAAGAACTCATTCGTAACCAGGAAAAGGCACAAAGTCATTCATACAGGATCATCTCCTATGACCCAATTACCTCCCACCAGGCCCCACCTCTAACACTGGGGATCACGTTGCAACATGAGTTTTGGAGGAGACAAATATCCAAACTATATCACTTGCTACGTTCAACAGTATTCATCTTTTTTTTTTTTTTTTAAGTTGGAGTACAGTGGCAGGATCATGGCTCACTGCAGCCTTGACCTTCTGGATTTAAGAGATCCTCCAAACTCAATCTTCCAAGTAGCTGGAACTGCAGGTATGTGACACCACATCCAGCTTATTTATTTGTTTGTTTGTTTATTTAGTAGAGATGAGGTCTCGCTATGTTGCCCAGGCTGTTCTCAAATTCCTGGGCTCGAGCAATCCTCCTGCTTTGGCCTCTCAGAGTGCTGGGATTACAGGTATGAGTCACCATGCCCAGCTGGCATCATTGATTTTCATTTTACAAAACTTAAAACTTAAAATTAAAGTGTTATTAATCATCAACTAAAGTTACACAGAGACAAGTATTCTCTAATTACAGGGGAAAAAAAACTCTTGGAAGGCGGTGAGAGAAGAAACCAAAATCATCCTTAAAGCTGGAAGTGTCTACCTAGAGCTATTAATAGGAGCTGATGGTTGATGTACGCACTTGCTGCTGAATGTGGTGAGAGGCTTGGGGTCATGAATGCCACATGCCTCACCCAGGGAACATCCAGCTTTCCTCTCTTTCCTCAGGACAGAGGAAAAACAACAGCAGCTCATCCCATTCAAAGGCCAGGATCCGGCCCCGCCTTCCCTGCTTCCTCTGGCAGGAGCTCTCCCACCTACCTGACCCCTGGCACTGCGGCTGATGGCACATCAGCGTCAGGGACAAAAGCAATGATGACTCGAAAAATTTAGTACTTTCAGAAAAAAAACGGCAGCCCAAGAAGAGCCTCCAAACCACCCTCCTCCAAATCTACCCAAACAACCACAAGGGGCACGAGTGGATAAGAGATTCAGGAGCTCTGAGACAGGGTACCAACACCCCAGCATCCCACGGACGTCAGTGTGGCCATCCAGATACATCAGAGACTGCAGGCATCCCGAAGGGATCACTGGGGCCAGTACCCAGGTCCCTCCCCTGGGAAACACAGCGCTGCGGAAAATCACACAGAAAACTTGGACAAGTACACAGTATCCCACAGTCTCGGCCATCCAAGGGGAAGCCATGAACTGACCCAACATTAGTCCATTTGGGGGCCCCTGTGCCTGGATGGGCTGGAAGGAGGAGGACGCAAACACAAGTCTCAACTAACCTCCAGCCCAGGGTGCAGGCCTGATGCAAGGTGATGGGGGATGGCGGGGGTTGTCAAGAGGGGCACAGATGGGATACACAGAGGATTTGCCATCAGGCACCAGCAGCAGCAGCCAAGGGTGACTCAGCCTCCCTCCCTGTCCCTAAGCAGTACAGGCTGAGGCTTCTCTGCCCCTGAGCAAACTCCTGGGCAATGTGGCTATGTCACCCTGGAGGACACCCCCCAATAGCGTGTAGAGTGGGGGCAAGAGGGGCCAGGCCAAGGTCAGACCCAGTCAGGACCCAGAGACAATGAGCCTCCTCAAGCAGAGGTTTCAACAACTACGTGGAGGGTAGGAGGGGGACAACATGTGGGGACCCTGTCCTCCTACTGTAAATGGCCCAGCTTCTCTGCCCAACCCACACCCCATAAGCTTGAGTTTTCAGAGTTTAAGAAAAGTCAGAAAGCCATATTTTGATGTCAGATCTCCCAGTTTTTAAATGCTCATACTTACTTACAAATTTTTAAACATACCAGATGGCGCACAAAATTACCTCCAAGTTCAGTCTGGCCCCACAGGCTGCCAGGGTGTGTCCCCCACAATGATTTCCTACTTGGAATAGTCCCTGTCACAATGACACAGCAGGAGGAGAGGCATCAGGTGAGGAAGGACACCATCCTTGACTCCAGCTTCAACTCATTGGGTGACACCATCAAGACACTTGTGTCATCACACCAAAGCCCAGCCATCTAGCTGCCATGATTACTTCCTGAAATCCAGATAGGAGCAGAAAGTGCTCCTGGCAAGAGGCAGGAGAAAGGCAGTTTCCTCTAAACCAGCTAGGTGGGACACAGGACCCATGTAAGGAGGTTAAGGAGAATCAAGCTCTGCCGTTCAGGGGAAAATAGAGTAGCCAAGGACCTAACCCTGGTTCAGGAAGCAAGACATTTTCCCCCTCTGCTCCTGAGTCCTCACCCAGGGGCCAGTTTGTTGCCCACCCCAACATGCATTCTAAACCCAATTTCTGCTCTCTTTTTTTGCTGTGCAATACCAAAATATAAACTTTTCCATTTTTCTGGGATGGAAGATGTTGGTTTAATCACCATTTGGTCATTTTGCACCACTGCCTTTTTTTTTTTTTTTTTGAGTCGGAGTCTCACTCTGTCACCCAGACTGGAGTGCAGTGGCCGCTCCCGGCCACCACAGCCTCGACCTGCTGGGCTCCGGGGATTCTTCCGCCTCGGCTTTCCAAGTAGCCGGAATTACAGGCACGCGCTACCATGCCCGGCTGATTTTTTTTTATTTATTGTAGAGATGAGGTCTCGCCAAGCTGCCCAGGCGGGTCTCGAACCCGCGGGCTCAGGCAATCCACTCACCTCGGCCTCCCAAAGCGCGGAATTACAGGCTGAGCCACCGAGCCCGGCTTGCAAACTTATTTTTACATCTCCTTTGGAGTGTTTAAAATGCATTTATAAATATTTTTCATTTTCATTGA
>CAUYQG010265243.1:0-10243 GCA_963574415.1 Tarsius wallacei
GATCTCTATTTCTTTTTTTTTTTTTTTTGAGTTGGAGTCTCACTCTGTCACCCAGACTGGAGTGCAGTGGCCGCTCCCGGCCACCGCAGCCTCTACCTGCTGAGCTCCGGCGATCCTTCCGCCTCAGCCTTCCAAGTAGCTGGAACTACAGGCGTGCGCTACCATGCCCGGCTAATTTTTTGATTTTATTGTAGAGATGAGGTCTCGCCCAGGCGGGTCTCGAACCCGCGGGCTCAGGCAATCCACTCACCTCAGCCTCCCAAAGGCGCGGGATTACAGGCTGAGCCACCGAGCCCGGCTAAAAGCTATCATTCTTGAGCAGTCCTGGTTTACTTTTATGTGAGCTATTTAAAATGTTTACTTTTTATGTATTTTTAGTGGTTTTCTGTGATTTTCTAGTTTTTTTTTTAACAAGTGTAAATAGAGCATTAGTTTGCATTTTTATCATTTTCTAAATATTCTGGCTTTTAAAGGAATGAAAATTCTCATTTGTAGCAGCTAACAAAGGAATTCAAAGATTTTGTATGACTGAAATTCAGCAATTGTCTCCCTTTAGTGATCACATAACTATGCCACATTGCCCATTTAACCTATTCTTTATCACATTTTGGTTGAAAACAAGATAAAACAATACTGTGTTTAATAGCACTAAAATTATGCTTCACATTTTCTGGAGTCTGGCTTACATTTATGTAAGGTTCTCTTGATCAGATATAATTGTAATAGAAAATCAACCTAATAATTCCTGCAAAGGTTTTGGGAAGCCTTTAATACTTGCTTCATTGAACTTGAGAAGCCATAGTAAGACATATTATTATTCTATTACCACTAAGAAAAAATGCTTCCAAGTAAACTAAGACATACCATTGATTGTAAGACATGTCCTCATTTCACAAATGATAGATTGTGAAAAAAATAAGCATATAGTTTTAATACAGTTATTAATATATTTTTGCATATTAGTCATTGAAGTGGCTTTCTCATTTATAGGAGGAATTTTTCTTATCAAAATACACTAAGATGCATAATGGCCTATTTAGGTGAAATTCATTGATAATACAGTTGAAGATCATGTGTATTAAAAGGATAATGCTTAGAATTTTAGAATTTAGGGAACTTCAGGTCAAATGGAGTTCTTTTTGATAAATGGAACTTTACTGTGATGGCTTTGTAATATGTCAACTTGTCTAGGCTGAACTTACTTCCCAGAATTTTCTTCTTTGTGGTTTGTTTAGAATGGGCCAAAGAGAGATTCTTATGAGAGATTTAAAGGCGAAGTGAAGTAACAACTATTTAGCATTTACAAAGTTGTGGCTTCTCTCCTGGCTCACCTTATGTGCAGTCGTCCTCCAATTTCCCCAGGTGTCCCAGGAATGACTCCAGCATGCTCAGGACACCTTGAGACCATCATAGTCAGGATGAGAACTAACATGGATTTCAGTCCATTTTGGTGGACTTCAGCTAATGATTATGGATCCTATCTTGTTCTTGCTCTTTCAACTTTATGAACGTCTTCCTTTCTTCCTTACATAGACTGGTTCCAGCTTCTGCAGTTACACAAGGTCAAATCCCTTAGTGTATCTGTGTATGTGTGTGCGTGTGTGTCTCCATCCATCCATATCTCTATTCTGTTTATCTGATTGAGCACTGACTGATAAATTTATCATGATACATAATTCTTAGGGAGAGCCTGTGCAATTTCAAACTTGGGATACTAGCAATGTAAATTAATATTTAAGAAGTTGAATTAAACATTTCCCTTCAAAATGCTTGCAATATATTCTTGGAGTACTTAAGTATTCTTCAGTGTATTGTAAGTATTTTTAAGGATTCTTATAAAGAAAGAACCTGGTAAAATGCATAGATACAGGTTTCTATCTGGTATCATTTTCCTTCTGCCTGAAATGACTTTCTTTAACATTTTTATAGTACAGATCTTCTGGTGATTAATTCTTTCAACTTTTTATGTTAGGAAAAGTCTTTATCCTTTAGTTTTCAGGATATTTTTGTTGGGTATAGAATTCTAAATTGACAGTTTTTGTTTTTGAATATTTTAAGGATATAGCTCTTCTTACACTTAATTTTTGGATTTTTTTTGAGTCAGGACCTCACTTTGTTGCCCACGCTGGAGTGTAGTGGCACAATCATGACTCACCACAGTCTCAGCCTCCCAGGCTCAGGAGGTTCTGGCTTAATCTTCTGACTAGCAAGCACTACGCGTTTTATACATTATTACACACCACTATACCTGGCTAGTTTTTTTATTTTTTGTAGAGACGAGATCTTGCTATGTAGCCTAGGCTGGTCTCAAACTCCTGGACTCAAGCAGTACTCCTGCATTGGCATCCCAAAGTGCTGGGATTACAGGCATGAACTGCCCCATCTGGCCACATTTATTGTTTTTGATGAGAAATTCAATGTTATTGGCATTTTTTTTTTCTGTATTTAATGTGTGGCTTATTCCTCTTACTACTTTTAAGATTTACTCTTTATCATTGAAGCAATTTGATTATGCTGTGTCTTCCTATTTTCATCATTATTATTATTTTTTTAATGCTTATGATTCATTGACCTTTTTGTATCTGTAGACTTGTTCTTTTCATTAAATTTTGAAAAATTTTGGCCATTATTTCTTCAACTGTTTTCTGTCTTCTTCTTCAGGGACTCAAGTATACATGTATTATTGCTTGAAGTTGTCACACAGCTCCCTGGTCATCTTTTTTTTTCTTAGACCCTTTTCACTCTGTTTCATTTTGGGTGATTTTTTAAATGTCTCTAAGTTCACTAATCTTTTCTTTTGCAATGTTTAATCTGCCATTATTTCCATCTAGTGTATTTTTCTTCTCAGATATTATTTTTATGCCTAGAAGTGTCTTCCATGTCACGATGCTTACTGGGTTGTCTTTCTGTAACTTCTTTAACATACACATGGTTAAGTGTCTGTGTCCATTAACTTGATCATCTGGGCCATTTCTGTTAAGTTTTGATTGACTTTTTTTCCTCATGGTTTGTATTTTTTTGCCTCCCTGCATACCTAGTAATTTTTTTACCCACCCATCTCCTTTTTTTTTTTTAAACCCATGCCTAGTAACTTTTGATTGGATGCCGAATATTGTGAATTTCTCCTTGTTGGGTATGGGTATTTTTTTTTATTCCCCAAAATATTCTTGAACTTTGTTCTGGGGTGCAGTTTAGTTACTTGGGAACAGAGTAATCTTTTTGAGCCTTATTTTCAAGCTTTGTTTGGTGGTACCAGTGTAGCATTTAGTCTGGTGTTAATTTCTTCCCATCACTGAGGGAAGATCCTTCTTTCAGTTAGATTGTTCTTCCATGAATTGTGAAGTTTTCCACTCTGGCTGGTGGAAACAGCCACTATTCCTGGCTCTTTTTGAGTTCCAGGCACTGTTCCCTTCTGTCTTTCTGGGGTGATTCTCCAGCATGGGTTAATTAATTTCCTCACGTGCCTATGCTGATGAGTGAGTAATCAACTCAAGACTTGAAGGGAACCCCTTGCAGATCTCTGGAGTTGTAACCCTTCTCTGATACTCAGTCCTGCAAACTCTATTTGCCTTGGCTTTCCTGGACTCTCAGTTTCTTTTCCATAACTCAGGGATACCACTGTACTCTGCCTGAGGTTACCCTCTTTGCACTGTGGTCTTCAAAGTCTCTCTAGACAATAATCTAGAACAATTGTAGGGTTGGCCTCAGTTGTTTCCTTTCTTTCAGGGATTACCGACTTTTTCCCCTGATGTCCAGTGACTTGAGAGCCATTTAAAAATTTATTTTGTAGCCGGGCTCGGTGGCTCAGCCTGTAATCCCGCGCCTTGGGAGGCTGAGGTGAGTGGATTGCCTGAGCCCGCGGGTTCAAGACCCGCCTGGGCAGGCGAAACCTCATTTCTACAATACATCAAAAACATTAGCTGGGTATGGTAGCGTGCGTCTGTAGTTCCGGCTACTTGGAAGGCTGAGGTGGAAGGATTGCCGGAGCCCAGAAGGTCGAGGCTGTGGTGGCCGAAAGCAGCCACTGCACTCCAGTCTGGGCAACGGAGTGAGACTCCAACTCAAAAATAAAAAAATAAAAATAAATAAAAATAATTAATTTTGTCCAGTGTTTTAGTTGCTTCAGATGATAGAGTTAATCTGGTCCTTGTTACTCTATCTTGGTACTATTTAAATTGTATTTAATTGTGTGTTTTAAAGTCAGTGTCAGGAAAATTCTCAGTTCATTTGTGTTATCTAGTATTCTAGGTACCTGCCAAGATTTAAAAGCCTGTATGGTTTTTCTGCATGTATATGGCATTCTGATCTTAGTTCTCTATTCTAGTGGCACACAAAGTAGCTGGTTCACAAACTTTGTTACTGGTCTGTGTTGGAATGAGAAACATTCCACAATGTACCTAACTGCATTGCTTCCTTCACTGATAAAGTATTGCTATAAAAAGTTGTTAGGCAAACCTAACAGTGTACTTAGTGACATAGCTAATTTAGATTTGTGCAAACTTTTTATCTTGATAGTCTGGTAACAAACTGTCAGTGGCCTAGCACTGGTCTCTGGTCATACTTTTGAGTAGTCTGCTTATACTTTATGCTACTTTGTTTAAATTAACAAATGTAGACTTTATATATTTAAAATGCTTTTAATTGAGTTCAAGAATACAGATTGGTTCTGTAAGATTTTAACCAGGTTTACTCAGTTGGGATTATAAAAGAAAGCAAGCATCTGGAAGCCTTAACCTATATTATCTTCAATTACCTTGATTTTTTTTTTAAGTATATAATTGGATGGTTTTTGGCATATTTACAGAGTCATGCCATCACTGCACAGTCTAATTTTAGGACATTTTCATCATCTCAAGAAGAAATCTTGAGCGCATTAGCAGTCACCTCTTACATGCCTGCCTCCAACCTTAGACAACCAGTAATCTACTTTCTATCTGTCTTTTCTGGGCATTTATATAAACGGAATCATACAAAATGTGGTCTTTTGTGTCTGGCTTCTTTGATTTAGCATAATGATTTTGGAGTTCATCCATGAATCAGTACTTTGTTTCTTTTTACTGCTTAATGATAGTCCATATCTTGATTTTTCTTTAAAAAATTCATTCAGTAGCAACCAAGTCTCACTTTGTGAGACTTTGTTGCTCTTGAATTCCTAGGCTTCTTTTGCCTCAGCCTCTCCAGTAGCTGGGACTATAGCTGTGCACCACCATGCCTTCCTCTAATCTTGATTTTTGAGGCAAATCTTTTTCTGACTTTAAAAAAAAATTAGTTTCAAATTCTCTATCTTTATTGTTATACCTACTATCATAGCAGTGTTTGAACTAGCTTCATAATTTTCATCTTTTTGGGGCAAGCTTTTAGTTGCTACATTTTTTGTTTTTGAATCAGATATTTTAAAATAGTAATTGAATTTGGGTATGATTAACGGTACGCGTTTTATACATTATTACATAGCACACCTAATTTTTTCCTCCCTCCCTCCCTCCCTCCTCCTCCCCCTCCTCTCTCCCTCCCTTCTCCTCTTTCCCTCCCTCCCTCCTCCTCCTCCTCCCCCTCCTCTCCCACCCCCCTTCCTTTCTTCCTTCCTTCCGAGACAGGGTCTTGCTCTGTTGCCCAGTCTAGATAATTTTTTCCTTAATTGCGCGGTGTCAAATGAGTTACTTAATTTGAATACTAGACAGGGATTAATAGTGAATTAGAGTGAAGACAGATTCAGTAGTATGGAACTGAGTTTTTTTTTTTTTTTAATGTAACAGTCTGTTTTTAAGTCATTTTAAGTCTATGGGGGCAGATTTGCTTTACATGATGGTTAAGGGACCTAGTTACCTTTCATATCATTTCACTGCTCACTCCTTAGACTCCTAGAGAATTTTTGTCTTTGTGATAGAAACTTGATCTCTGACTGAAAAGGGGAAAGAGATCTTTGACAAGGTGTGGTCAGTAATTTAAGTTATAGACGTGGAATATATATTACTTCTATATAGTAATATATATTCATTTATATTTCATTGATGAAAATTTAGATGACTGTAGTTAATTGCAAGAGAAACCAAGTATAGTTGGGCAGCCGTATGCATTACTATGGCTGGAAGAAGATCATAATTTGGCAGACAACCAGCAGTCTTGGCCACAACACCATCTTAGTAGTCTTTGACTTTAGCAGTTTGTGAATGAGATCTGGAAAATGTCTTTGATACTCTTATAACTTAATCTATGTACCATGTTAAGAAAGGTCATATCAAGAGTAGATAAAAATCAAACTACCAAAGTTTTAGTACCTTGATTATTAAAATTAAATGTTCAGTTACTCTTTTGAAAAACTTTTTATTTGAGAATAGGAAAGTTGAAATCATCCTCAACTCTACCACTTACTGGCTGTGTAACCTTTGGTAAGTCACTTAACTTCTCTGTGGCTCAATTTTCTTATATGTAAACGAGCATCATACTTGTTCCTAATTCTTAGGCCATGTGCAGATCAAATGAGAATGTGTATAAAGCACATAACATACCATTTCCATCGCAGTAGTTCTCAAGAGAGCTGTTAATGTTATCAGTGCATTTGGAATCTGATTTTGAACACAAGCAGTTTAAGGCATTTAGTATCTAATATATGGGATTGCCAAAAATAATTTTTGAGGTTATGGTCTTATTGAATTTGTTTCCCTTTTACCGGTTGTTATCAAGAAAAGAAGACACAAAATGCTTAATTTTAATACATAGAGGTGATTATAACTTATGTGTATATAGCAATATATTTCTTTAAGCCAACTGTAATTTTGTACCTGCTTTGCTAAGTGATAGTCTTAGAAAATTCATAATATATTGCTCTAAAATATATGTATATGCTTTTTAATTAATCTGTAATTTTTGTGTTGACTAATACTAAACTATAAGATGAAGCATTTTTTATAGTTTATTTCATAAGACTGTATCATTGAGTAGTTCCCATTCAATTGCATTAAAATAAAAAACAACTTAAAGTAAGTAAAATTATACTACCTTAAATTTTTCTACTTATTCCCTGCCTCTTTAAAAATGTATGTGAGACCTAATGTTAAAAAAATCACTTGTCTAAGGAATATATTCATATTCAGGAAACAATTCAGACATTAGGTAATTTATAGCCTAACTTCCCTCTCCTCTTCAACCAAAACAAATTAATGCTTGGCTCTGTTATTTTCGTATAAAAATATAATTTAAGTACGTTTGTTCATAGCAGATTTTTTAATGAGTAGAAGATAGCCCTCATTATATTTGGCAGCACAGATATGCATCACTTAACTGTGGGAATACATTCTGGGAAATGTGTCATTAGGTGATTTTGTTGTGTGAACGTCATAGAGAACACTTACAGAAACCAGATCATGTAGCCTTACTGCACACCTAGGCAACGTGGTAAGGCCTATTGCTCTTAGCCTACAAATACAGCATGTTACCATACTGAATACTCTAGGCAGTTGTAACACAATGGTAAGCATTTGTGTACCTAAACATATGTAGACATCTTAGAAAAAGTACAGTAAAAATATGTATGAAACATAAACAGTGGTATACCTGTATAGAGAGCACTTACCATTAATGGAACTTGCAGGACTGGAAGTGCTCTAGGTGAGTTGGTGAGTGAATGTGAAAGCCTAGAACATTTCTGTATACTTCTGTATACTTTGGCTACTCTAAATTTATAAAAAATATTTTTTCTTTAATAATAAATTTACCATGGCCGGCTAATTTTGTGATTTATTGTAGAGCTGAGGCCTCGCCAAGTTGCCCAGACTGCTCTCGAACCCCTGAGTTCAAGCAAACCTCTTGCCTTGGCCTCCCAAAGTGCTGGGATTACAGGTGTGAGCTACCATGCCCAGCCCTTACTGTGATTTTTTTACTTTGTAAACTTCAAACATTTTTTTTTAACTTTTTGACTTTTTTGTACTAGCCTTAGCTTCAAACACAAACACATTGTACAGCTGTACAAAAATGTTTTCTTTATATCCACATTCTGTAAACTTTTTTCTATTTAAAAATATATTTGCCTAATTATTGTTTTTATTTATTTTGCCTTTTAATTCATTAATTTTGCCTATTATTTTAATGCCATGAGGGTAATTTATTATTGACTATTGTTATATTTTCATCTGGTTGATTTTTAGAAACCAGAGAAGATGAATTTATAATCTGTGTAGCTTTCTACATAACTTGTTATTTTAGGTGATTTCAAGAAGCAGGGTGTTTGAGAAAAGTCAGATTAAATCAATTGAATGAGATTTAATTTAAAGTCTAGCGAGTTTTATGAATAATTCTTCTGCCAATAATTTGTTATTTAAAGTATTCAGGTACTAATTTACTAAATTGTACCATGGATACATTATGAATCCAGAGTACCATAGTTTCTTCTAGATAATTGTCAGTAATACTGTATCTGGTTTCTTCTTACATTTTCATTTATAATCAGAGTTGATTTTGTCTTTTTTAAAAAATATGTGAATAAATGTATTCTGGTACTTCAAATACTTTTAGTGTGTGTTTAGCCACATGGATGAGTGGTTCATAATATTATCTGGTTATTCATATTTGAGGGTTATGAGTGGGAATTGGTAATAGTGGCTCATGTTAACAGTGATTTCTCATTTGGTGAGGGGGTATGTTCCCTGCATGAATCTGAAATACCCAAATCTCTTTGCCCCAATTTTTGTGATTGTTTCTATCTTGGTATACAATGTAGCAGGCTTGGTATACAATGTAGCAGGTTTTTTGTTTTATATTTGAATTGTTAGGTCCCTTTGACAAGATTTATTTTTTACTCTTTTAAAGTTACTTTTTAAAAGAAGGTATGATTGTTAGTTGTTTGAAATGGCACCAGAATCCTTAACCTTTTCATATTGAGAAAAACTGAGCCACATTGATGGTGCTTAGGAAGGCTGAAGAAAAATCCCTATTTTATAATTTTCATGTCTTTTGGAAATAGGCTTGGAACGGAAAAGCTATCAGGGTACCAAAGAAAGATTCTAAGACTCTTAAGTTATAGTAAAAATGAATTTGCAATTCATATAACGTTAACCTACTCATAGATAAAGCTATTAGTTCGTGTTTTGCATTCAGTTGCTAATGATTTTTTTTCTAATTCTTTTCCTATGCATTGTCTGAAATGCTGTTTACCCAATATAGAATTTCATTACTTACAAAATCGGAAAACCTAGGGAGAAATACTTAGATTAAGTCTGTAGCCTATTTGCAGTGCCAAGAAAACATTTGGTAAAACTGAAAATAAAAACTGTAAAAAAAAAAAAACTATTTAGAAACCTCTCTGGCTATCTTTTTATTTTTTTTATTTTTTATTTTTTGAGTGGGAGTCTCAATCTGTCGCCCAGACTGGAGTGCAGTGGCTGCTCCCGGCCACTGCAGCCTCGACCTGCTGGGCTCTGGCGATCCTTACGCCTCAGCCTTCCAAGTAGCTGGAACTATAGGAGTGAGCTACCATGCCTGGTAAATTTTTGATTTATTGTAGAGGTGAGGTCTCGCCAAGTTGCCCAGGTGAGTCTCGAACCCGCGGGCTCAGGCAATTCACTCACCTCGGCCTCCCAAAGTGTGGGATTACAGGCTGAGCCACCAAGCCCGGCCAATCTTTTTAAATCAACAAGACAAACACTGAAATTGTATCCAAGTTTAGAGGAATCATTGTGTATTGACAACATTTATTGCAGAGGGAATACATATTATTTGCTTCCTCTGGTAGTGTGGCATTGGAACCAAAAAGCATTTAGTTTTGTATAGCAATTTTTGTTTAGTGTTGGCAGATTCAGCCTGACAAACATTTGCTTTGAGCAAAAAATAAAACCTATAGAGTATATCTAACCTCTATTGTAATACAATGTAGCAATTATCCTATTCTAGCAAAATATTTAAAATGATATCTATCTATAAGTGAAATATTTAGGCGAGTTACTTTATGCAAATTAAAGTGACATAAGTACTATATAATTGCCGGGCTCAGTGGCTCAGCCTGTAATCCTGTGCTTTGGGAAGCTGAGGTGAGTGGATTGTCTGAGCCCGTGGGTTCGAGACCCACCTGGGCAACTTGGCGAGACCTCATTTCTACAATAAATCAAAGAATTAGCCAGGCATGGTAGTGCACACCTGTAGTTCCAGCTACTTGGAAGGCTGAGGTGGAAGGATCGCCAGAGCCCAGCATGGTTGAGGCTGCAGTGGCTGAGAGCAGCCACTGCAGTCCAGTTTGGGCAACTGATTGAGA
>CAUYQG010265246.1:0-45705 GCA_963574415.1 Tarsius wallacei
GATGATGAGTGATGTTGAGTAGCTTTTCATATGTTTGTTGGCCATTTGTATATCTCCTTGGAGAGTGCAAATGGGGAATACTATCCACCATGGAATACTATGCAGCCATAAGAATGAATGAGGTAGTAGTGGGGAACTGCCGGGAGGGGTGCAGGAGAGCAGGATTGGCAGTAGTGGGAGTCTGCCTGGGGAAGGGGGGCACACCTCATCAACAAGGGCACCTGCATAATGAACATTTGTATACCTAACCCTGAATTGTAGCCCACCTCTTTA
Source organism: Tarsius wallacei (assembly GCA_963574415.1). Taxonomy (NCBI): domain Eukaryota; kingdom Metazoa; phylum Chordata; class Mammalia; order Primates; family Tarsiidae; genus Tarsius; species Tarsius wallacei. The sequence goes on from CAUYQG010265246.1 coordinate 274, forward strand.
AAATAAAAAAATTAAAAGTTAAAAAAAGAACACTCTAGTTGTTTACAATCTAATAGTAAATAGCCTCATTTGAAAACCTTTTAAATATATATGTACATATATGTAAAATAAAGTGAATTTTCATATACAAAATCATTCTTGCATCCAGAACCCAGAACAAAGAACATAACTAGCATTTCAGTAACTGGCCCTGGAGCCTAACCTAAATTAACATTCAGTGTGATAGTTAGTTGTATATGTTTTTAAAAACCATTTAGACATGAAATAATTGAATTTTTATTATTTTATGTCTGGATCATTTAACTCATAATATGTGAGATTCCTTCATACATGTGCACACATACATATTGCATGTGGTAGTATTTCATTCATTGTCATTGCTGTGCAACATTCTAATAAACAAACTATATGTTATTTACCATAAAAAAAGAAAGAATGAAATCATGTCCTTTGCGGCAACATAGATGGACTTGGAGATTATCTTCCTAAGTGAACCGACTCAGAAACAGCAAACCAAACACCATATGTTCTCACTCATGTGGAAGCTAAGTGGTCACAAGGATGGAAATAATAGACACTGGGGACAGTAATAAGGGGGGAGGAGACAGGGGTCAGGGTTCAGAAACTACCTATGGAGCACAGTGTTCACTATCTGGGGGATGGGTCATCTGAGACCCAATCCCTACCACTACACAATATGTCCCTGTAATGAATACGCATGTGTGTCCCCTGAATCTAAAAATATATAAAACCTTAAATAAGGGCTCTGAAGAAGAAGATTCCAGAGCTGTGGAAGGTGGTAATAGAGAACTTGACCTAGACTATGAAAAGGTTGGGTGTGTCTGTGTTTGGCAGGGGGAGTATGACCCATTGAGGGGGTAGAGAAGGCCAATGATGTTGGAGTGATGAGTATAATATAGTAAGATAAGGTCAGTGAAGATGCTAGAAAACAAGTTGGGACAGCACTGTGCTGGAACCGGTGCCTCATACTGGCTTGCAAGAGCAAACTGTTAAATATTCAGGAATCTTATAATCTCATTAACTTCATTGTGGTAGTTTGAAATTGGCCATCGTAAGTGTATTTATGCCATCAAACTCAGAAAATGCTACACATTGGGCGTTCATTAAGGTCTTATCCATCTCTATCACTCCCTTCAAACCAGTTGTTAAATATTGTTGAGCATATAGCTAGGTTAGGGTTCTAGATTCTGGGCCTTGTTGGTCATGTTAACAATTTTGGTCTTTATAGTAAGGCAAACATTTTGGTCTTTATTATAAACCATTGAATTATTATTTGTAGGTCTCTCTCTCTCTCTCTCTCTCTCTCTCTCTCTGTTATCATGAAGTAAAAATATTAATTTCATAAGCTGCACAATGTCACTATGTGATTGGTCCACAGAGCACCCATGGATGGAATAGATAGGACCTGCCTTAATGGATGTAGGACTTCTGGAATCGCAGACAAAGACTAGAACCCTCATAGGTCCTGGTATTGCGTGATGTAACTAAAATAGATTTCTCTCTCCTTTGCTTTAAGGCATTAGAAATATCAGCTAAAATGCAGGGGTAATATTGAATTAGTATCAGCAATTAGCACATTTGCTTGAATTAATTGATCATATTATACCTTATAAAAAGTAAGGTCCACAGGGAACAGTCCCCAGGAAAAGGACTGAAAGGTTGAGGCAATTTCTAGGAGGACAGCTTAGTTGGAGTCCCTTAGGAGATCAGAGTCATGTGCAATCTGACTGAGAAACTAGTCTTTTGGGGGAAGAGGAGGATCTTATCAGTTGAGCAACAAAACCAATTCCGGATAATTTAAGTAGAAAATGCACTTATTAAAGGAAGTTATATCCAGGGACTATAGAGTGTAGTCAAGAGAACCAAGCTTAGAGGGAACTCAGTCAGGGGCAAGGGCTGAAATCACGCCCCAGAGCTGGTCCAAGGAAGTCCGCCTTGGGCATAGATACGGCAGCTCGTCCCATCATTAATACCATTAGCATAGGGTCTCTGGAGGCCGTTGCTGGAATCATTAGCACAACTGGCTCTCCTATGAGCCTTACTATAATGGCTACTCTCTGGTCCCATGCTTCTTGAAATTACTAACTTATAACTCAAAGTCTGAAGCAGGTTCTGCCTGGCCACAGTCTAGTCAAGTGCCTGCTCCCTAGACATGGGGAAGGCTGAAACATGAGTACCTGGCATATGTAGCTTCTCTTGGGGGAGGTAGGCTTTCTTTCTACATGGGATTTCCTCAGTCATAGAAAAGGGGTTCATTTTAGATGCTTAGAAGGATGGGGAAAGTGGCAAATGAGGGTAAACTTCATCTGTTTCCATTTTTTCCCCCTGGAGCTGGCTGCCAGTATAGCAGTCAGGTAATAATATAAATATTTATTCAGATTAAGACTTCTGTTAGTAATAGTGATGCAACAGTGAATAAGACAGTTTCTGCCTTCAGGGAGTTGACATTCTAACAGGGTAAATCAGGCATAAAACAAAACAAAACAAAACAAACAAAAATTAACTCAACCATTTCAAGTCATTCTGGGATACAAAGAAGATAAACGAGAAAACATGGTCAAGGGTCTAGACTTAGTAAGAAAATATTTAACAGATTATTTTGTATGTATGTTTGCTTATTTAGTATTCAGCATATTGGTTGTGAATCCCATTTCACAAATGAGGAAATTAAAACTCAGACAAATTAAAGGACTTGATAAAGGACACAGAACTAAACAATGGGAGAGCTTAAATTTCATCCCACATATTCTGACCCTGGGTTGATACTTTCCTTCAGGAGAATATTTCTTTATGCAGTGCTATTACTTACTACACATGTTAGACATAATAATAGATTCTTCTATCCCTGCCTCTCCAGTTTTCTCTTGTCGAAAGCTTGGATGAAATCCACATCCAGTTGACAATACTCAATTCAGTTAACACTTTCAACCACTTTTTAAAAGGGCTTTTCATGCGCAACCTTATTTTCTCCTCATACTAGCTATTATTTTCTGTTTTACAGGTGAGACGATAAGGCACAGAAATGTCAAGTGACTTTCCCAAAGTCACACAGCTAATAAGCGTTTGAACTGGGATCAGAGCCATGTCTTCCATGCTCCATACCAGAAGTCAGTCCTTCTGTAAGAGCTGCTTTTCATCTCCTCCAAATTTTGATAGCACCTAGGATGATGTTGCTATAGTGGAGGTAAAAGGCAAGGATGCTGAACTTCCAGTTTTGTGTGTGTGTGTTTGTGTGTGTGTGAAGGCAAAGGAGTGAACGGGTGAATGAAGGAGTGGAAAGAGGAAGATCTGGCTACTAAATCCCCATGTGGGGCAGAGACATGGCCTTTCGAGTAGCTCTATTCAATCTCTTCTCAATATTGCAAAGCAGGATTTGCTCCATGAAGCACATATGGCCAAGAAGGCAGCGGTGTGGTTCTAGTGATCATCTTGGAAGACAGCCAGGTTGGCACAGAGCTCTTTCAGCAGGAGATGCCCTGTCCTTGTTGCCTGTCGACCCAGATCCTCTTTAAAGCCAAGCCTCCTACTTCCCAGAGACTAGGAAAGCCAGGAGACTCAGAAAGCCAGGCTGTTCATGACCGCTTTATAGACATTTTGTTATCATAAATTAGTATGGTGTCCCTGAAAATTCTTCTCTGAAGCAACTTCATATGGTTTAATGGTTGTCTTTTGAATATTGTGATATCTGGCCTTGATTTGAAAATTTATTGTTGATACTCGGTGTCTTTTAGAAATTGGTTATCCATGATCTTCTTGCTGCATAAATGAGGCAGATTCCTATTGTGTAAATCTATAAACATCCTATATTTATTTGGCAGAACATCTAAATCATTGTTTCAGCAAAGAGTAGGCTTGCAAGCCTCAGTCTGGCTGAATTGGGTTGGATTATGCCCTTTTTCTTAACTGATTTTAATTCTCGGCTTCATAAAGTCTGATAGATGTTATTGTGTTGTGGAAAAGCAAGTAGAATTTCTGGTCAGGTGTACCCATTTTCAACTATTAAAATCTTGGAAAGAAATATTTCTGGAAACCAGTTATTAGAACTGCTTGCAGTTACAATGGAACTAAGTGCCTTAAACTCTCCTTGTAACATGCTCTGATGGGCTTCTTAGGTCTAGGCAGGGGACAGTGATGAGATTCCAATAGCTGAAGAGAGCTTCCAGAATGGGGAAGAGAGTGTCTCTATCTCTTTTTTAGTCACTCATCCCAATGTTACTTTTGAAACCTTTTGATTAAACCTAAAAACAAAAAGCTTCTTTAGATTAAGGTGGCGAGATTCAGGAAATATTGTTTTCTCTGAGGCTGCCCTAAAGGTGCCTGTTAATCATTTTATTTGAAAATTTAATATTGCTGGACTCCTACACAAATTTCAGGCTGAGAGCTCCAGAGAGTTTTCTGGCCCTTAAGTATGTAAGATTTATAGTCTGGTGTTCCAATTAAGTTAAATGCAAGGGCTGGAGCGAGGAGAGGAAGGATGCGGTCAAGCTACACAATAGAAGTAAAGGTTGGCTGCTCTTTTCTAATTTCAGGAAAATCAGCAGGAACTGAAATCTGGTGTAGCTCAGGATCTATGCTAGCCAGCCGTATCTGTCCAGTCTCATCTTCAGAAGGAGGTTTGTGGTCAGAAAATGGCTTGGTTTGCCATGGTATAAAACACTTAATCTGCTTCGTTTTTGCTTTGAACGATGGAATAATCTCAAACAAACTTTCTAAGCTGAAACAAGACTAACCTCACCTTGTTAGAGCTTTTAATGGTTTTCAAATCATGGTCATATTTCTTCTCAGCAATCCTAAAGGGAGATTGAGTCAGTATAGTGATACCTGTTTTTCAGCTGAGAATACTGAGGGTCAGGGAGATGGGAGTAAAGTGAAGAGATTAAGACCCAGAAGCCAGACTCTATGATTCAGTTCTGCTGCTGCCATTTACTGGTTGTGTCAACTCAATGTCCTCAGCGGTAAAATGGGAATGATAGTAAAGGAATGAGAGAACCTACTTTATGAAGGTTTTCATGGCACAAATAAATTAACATATGTAAACCACTTAGAACAGTATGTGCCTGACACATAGTAAAGCTAAATAAATGTGAGTTGTTGCTATTATTCTAATTATTGTTCTTACCTGAGTCACAGTCTTTCCTACTTTGGGTAGGTTATGAAGTCTAAGCCCTTTGATTTCTAATCTGATATTTAGAAATCAATGAAGAAATTGATCTTGTTAGTGTTAACCAATAGTTTTTGCAAAGTGAGTGGACATATACCAGTAAAATATTTCCTGTGTGGATTACCTCCTGACTGTCATCTACCAAAAAGTCAGATGAGTGAAAACATCTGAATAGAGATGGTAGGGAGGATTAGGAGAGATACATTGGGCTGTACCAGCTGTTGATTGAGGAAGAATTCATTAGGAAAATAATTGAAAATGGTTTGCTGTGATTGCTAATGGTACTGTTCCATTTATCAGAGATAAAGGGCCCAGACAGTATGGGAGAAAGTCTAAGCTAAGGGCTAGCAAAGAGATGGTAAGCTAAATAAAAGGAAGAGCAGGCGAAGATATTTATCCAAATATGTATCTTTCTATCTATGTATATGCAGAGTGTTTTTTTATTTAAATTTCAAAGATGTGGGATACAATTCAGGGTTAGCTATACAAATGTTCATTATGTAGGTACCCTTGTTAATGAGGTGTGCCCCTGGGGAGAAGTTTTTTGGAACTTTTTTCTAGGTGATTTAAAAAAAACTAGGATAAAACATGAGTGCCTACCAATAACAGAAATATTGAAAACATTGTGGTTCCCTACTCCATGGACTCTTCTGCCACCATTGAAAAGAATGAATTAACAACCTCTAGATGACTTGCAGCGATTTCTATGAGTTGTTATTGAATAAGAAAGCAATTATGCAGGGAAGTGGGTATAATATGATCCTATTTTAGTAAGATAAATGTAGATAAACTTTGGTGTATATTTGTATGGGATTATAGGAGGAAAAATAAAAAAAGCACCAATACTCTGTTGGTAACATCGATTGTCTTGCTGGAGGAAGGGGTTGCCGATAAAAGAGGAGACGAATAGGATAAAAGTGCAAGAGAAAAAACAAGTTAAAATAACTGCACCAAAATCAGGCATCGGGACACATTCATATTTGGCTATATGCATAAAAATAAAGAAATAAATTCTGGTATTGATGTGAATTTTTAAAATCAATGCCTGCATTTAATGAAGTAGTGATTTCTTTTACCCCTTATAATCTGTTTTAAAATTGATGATGCATCTGGCAATCAGGCACATTTTGGAACTAAGGAAATGTGAAAGTCACAATCAAGGCCACTAAACACAACCTTTTATACTCCAGTTTCCTTGACTCTAAGGTTCTAGGGCTGTGCTGTCCATTCACAGTGGCCACCACAGGAATTCCATGTGGGGCTATGGAGCTCTTGAAATGTGGCCACTTCAATGTGAGATGTCGCTGGGAGTGTAAAAAATACACATCCAATTTCATAGACTTAGTGTGTCTTTGAACATAAGAAAAAAATGATGTAGAGTAACTCATTTTTCTGTCAATTACATGTTGATGAAAATATTTTGAGTATATCAGGCTAAATAAAATATATTATTAAGATTAATTTTATCTTTCTTTTTGCTTTTTTTAATGTGGCTGGTAGACAGTTTAAAATGACATATGTGGTTCACATAATAGTCTGTACTGACTTAAAGGAATTATGGGAGGATGAGATGACAGGTGGCCAAGACGAAACTAATTTTTACATAATTTGGCAGGAAGGAATGCTACGTGTTGTGAAAAAGGGCATATCTTTATGGAGTTTTCGAAGTGCGGGCGCTTGATCAACCACATCAGTATCACTGGGGATATCTTTGAAATGTAAATTCCCTAGCCCCATCAGACACCTGATGAATCAGAAACACTGAATATGGGACCCAGCAATCTGTGACAATCATTCCAGGTAACTATGATGCCGGCTAAAATCTGGGAACCACAGCATTAGGAAAAGGCAGTGCTTAAATAAAAACCATAACATTGGGAACCAGGAAGATAACATAGTTAGTCTGAGTTTTGGAAGAAGCCTCAAAATAGGTGCTTATCCTTTTGGCAATGAATTCAGCATGCTATAAGAACATGCATGGGCTTTTAGCACAGGGTCATTTCTGAAAAGAAATTCTGAGCAAGTAAATGGTGGTTAAATGGTTCAATTACCTTCAAGTTTCAGCATCAGCCTCTGAGCTGTCATTATTGTGTTTCTTTGATAAGTGTGATTTTTGCCCACATGACAGCTTGAGAATCAAGGAGACATGTGTGAAACTTGGCATTTGGACCCATTTTGGATGCTTTAATGACCTCACTTTCCAAAAAACAAGGCGTTTATCACTGGAAAGGAAATAGTATATATTTATCTTTGAAATTGAAACAGGTTAAAAAAGATTGTATTACATAGTTTTACTTAACTTTCATATACAAAATAAAACTTCTATAAGCAGCAAACCTTCTGTTCCTCACAATTCAGCATCACCTTTGAAAACTGCCTACATTATTGATGAAGAAACTTATTTAATTTTTTTAAAACAATATTCTTTAGTGACTACACTAGAATGAAAGTCATGTTCTCACTGGGAGAGAGGGATATGGGACATGGTATGCTTGTCAACAAAGCAGGCATTACTGGATACTTACACACAGCTGCACACACACCACATTTCATAATGCAGATGAAACAGAATTTCCTTTTTATTCTCTATTTTCCAAGACATAAAATGCCTTATAAACAAAAACAAAAAGAGGATGAATAGGTCATTTCATTATTGGGTGGGATATGTGACCAAAGATGCCCTGCTGACGTTTTCAGTTTTTATAGTAACATATTATTACACATGGTAAATTCAGCAACAAAGTGGCATTTTCTTTAATGCATCACTAACAATGGCTGTAGATAGCTAATAACTACGCAAAAAAAATGATGATAAGATTAGTATAAATAATAATACAGAGTCTACAATTTGTAGAATGAGGCTAGTTTAGTTTTTAGATTGATAATAAGCTGACAATTTAGAATTCCACAAGCAAATATTAATTACCCACCATGTACCAGTCATTTCTTCAGGCTGTGGAAGTATAATGTCAACAAGGCAGATGTATTTCCTTTTTGTATCGATGTGGTATAGTAAGGTATTGAAAACTAAATAACAGCCGGGCCTGGTGGCTCAAGCCTGTAATTCCAGCACTTTGGGAGGCTGAGGCAAGAGGATTGCCTGAGCCCAGGGGTTCAAGACCAGCCTCGGCAACTTGGTGAGATCTCACCTTTACAATAAATCACAATGGGGCATGGTGGTACACGCCTGTGGTTCCAGCTACTGGAAGACTGAGGCAGAAGGATGGCCTGAGTCCAGCAGGTCGACGCTGGGGTAGCTGTGAGCTTGCTACTGCACTTTAGTCTGGGTGAAAGAGTGAAACTCCAACTCCAAACAAAACAAAACACCCTTAAATAACAATGGGGTCAAATGTCTGAAAAATACAATAAAGAGTGCATACAGTAAGGGGATTTAATCTAGTATAGAAGTCAGAAAAGGGTATCTTGAGAAAGTGATGAGTGACCATGGGAGGAGGCAGGGGCCAGTGAGAGGCAACAGTTGATGGAGCCACATGTGAACAGATCCTAAATGCAATGAAAGTCTGGAGCATTGGGAAGACCTGTGCACTGCAGAGTAGAGCCAGTGAGAAGGAACAGAAGATAAAAGTAGAGACAGATAGGAGATAGTTCTTGGTGTTTTAAAAAACTGTAGTTGGGATTTTGAACTGCATCTTAAGATGGTCATTGAAACCATGACATAACCAGACTTAACTTTTAAAATAGATTATACTGACTATAATGTAGACAATGAGTTGATGCTAAAAGTAGAATGATTGGATCAATTTTTGCATTAGTCCAGGAAAAGATAATGGTGGGAGGTGAGCATAGGGAATGGAGAGAAGTGAATGGGCATAATCAACATTTAGGAGATAGAGTCAGCATGGTTCTACCATGTGGATGCTGGAGTGAGTGTGTGGAATAAGGTGGAAGATATACCTCAAGTTTCTGATTTAAGCAAGTGTAGGGAATGCTGGTGAAGGAGAAGAATGGGGGAAAGAGAATGAGGCTAATGTGAGAAAGTTTGACTTGATATACACATGAGTCATCTAAGCAGAGATGAATAGGGAATAGAATTGACTGACTTAGGCGTTGAGAGGTGGAGCTCCTGGCAAATGCATGGTAACTGAAGCCAGAGGGTGAATGAAGTTTCCCTGGATCACTTGATATAGTGAGAGAAAGAGGGCCTAGGACAGCATCGTCATTTAAGAGGCAGACAGACAAGATGGAGTTAACCAAGGTGACAAAAAAGATTCCAAAGAAGAAGGATAAAAAGCAAACAAAACAAAACACCCAGGAATACATAGTATCAGAGGAAATGTTTCTTGTAGGAGCATGACAGGAGTGTCAAATGCAGCTGAGATGACCGCTGAGATAAGGCTGAGACTATTTGGTGACCTTGACAAGCATAATTTCTGTGCAGTGGCAAAAGCAAATGCCAGGCTGGAAAAGACTGAGAAATGGGGGATATGTAAGGGATGCAGAAATAAAGTCCAGTCAGTTGCTGTAAGAGGCAGTGAGAGAATAGTTAAAATGAGAGAGAGAGAGAGAAAAATAAGTTTCAAATGCTGGTGAGAAAGAATACGGGGGAAGAGAGAGATCGAATATAAAAGAGAGTGGGTGAGTGGGGGGCGGGGGATAACTGATAGACTAGAGTCCCCGAGAAAGCAAAAGGGCGTGGGATCCTGTGTTCTTAGGTGGGAGGTGGGGACTCGCTTCCATAATAATAGGCAACAGGAAATGGAAAGAGTTTCTGTCTGAGAACTTCTATTTTCTCTGGAAAGTAGGAGGGTCACTCATCTGCTAAAAGTGAAGAGAAGATGAAAAAAGGAAAAGATTGAGACAGTCATGGAGTAGAATAAAAAAGGTAGCTGACTGGGAGGCATAATAAAATTGTTGAATAGAGTTGATGATCCCAATGAGAAAGGTGACTACAGTTTGTAGTGGAATCAATTTGGTGGCTTGCGTGATCTTTCCCACCAGAGTTCAGCAACATTGTGGAAGAGTGCCCCCAGGAAAATAGTCATTTAATAGCGATGTGACCTCAAGCAAGTCATTTATTTTTTGTGTCCCATCTATTCCCCTACCGGTTCCTCAACTATGAACTAGAAACAATAAGAATATTCCTCCCCCTCACAACACGGGATAGTTGTAATTACTAAAAGAGGAGTTAGTACACATACCATGCTGAGAAGAGTCAGCACTTAATGTACACTTCACACATGTCAGCAATGACCCAGGCGTGGGGTATTGGCAGGCATTTGGGATAGTAGGAGCAAAGGAATGGAAGATATTAACAAGAAAGTGGTTGAAATTACAGACTAAGGAGTTAAACCGGAGGAAGAAGGAAGTGAAGACATTGATTTTGGAAGTCACTAAATTGTTTTGTTTTTACTGGAAGTCCTCCTAGTATGGATTCCTGGCCTCAGGTTGTAGTATGCTGGTTTTGCTGACAGAGAGCGTTGATGGAAAATGAATAACATTATCTGAGCCCTGTTACCCCAGCTTCTATTCTTCTTTGGCTGTGGCACCCAAACCATAGGGAGTTTTCACTAAAAATATTATATTCGTGTGTGTGTGTGTGTGTGTGTGTGTGTGTATGTGTGTGTGTGTGTGGGATAACTTTAGCTTGAAGCTAAAGTATGACACTTCATGTTTCTCAATTTCTGTAAACAGGAATGTTCTTAAAAAGAGAAAAAAAATTATAAGAAGCAATATTAAGGGAATCCCCTCAAGTTAAGGCAATTTTGTTTTAAGGCTGTAAATTTGCCAACTGTTTGTGTTCTTTTCCTTGAGGTCCCCAATGTAATTTAAGCCAGAAAAACAATCAGTTTGGCTCAAGCTTGAATTGCTGCAGAATAAACAACCTCCAGAACTGAACTTTAAAGGGAACTCTCTGCATTACTGATGTGCTGAGACTAGTGTGCTCATCTGGGTACGCTGGGGAACACACTCAGAGATGCTATTTTGCCTCAGAGAATACATTTTGTATGGTCATTCAGATCACAGATTGGGACCCTGGCCTTTTATCATAAATGTAAATGGACTTCAGACAACCACATTTATTTCCAAGTAGGAAAATGACTGAGATTTTATATGGTAAGAATATCACCGAAGATCCCATTGAGCTTTCTGAAAATAGGAAAACAGTTTCATGCACTAAAGAGCAAATAAATAAAGTACAATTACAGACTAGGGACTGCCCCCCTGGGAATATGGGAATCTTAATTTTTATTCTTGCCTGTGGAAATGATTTTTCCTTGAATTTGGAGGAAACACTTTGGGGAAGAGAGGGTGGAGAGGAAACAGATGGGGGAAATACTACCAACTCTTATCTCAAATAAGTTCTCAAACCTATTGCCTTTCCAGTAATTGCTGATGGACAGATGACAACTATTAAGGTTAGTTTATTTATTCATTCATTCAGAAACTTTTATTGATGGCTTCCTTTGTGCCACAGATAGCAAACCATTGGAGATACAATGTTAATAAGACATGTCTCGGCTCTCCACAGTCTTATACTCTAACAAACAATAAGGCCAGTACAAAGTTAGAAATAGAGTGTTACAGGAGAATGTAGAGGGAACTAATCAAATGGAGGAAGAGGAAGGTTGCCTGGGGATATGCAGACTGGGTGGAGTCTTGTCAGGTGAAGAAGAACTATTTTGGTGAAGGATCAGGGTGACAGTGGTGGGTAGGGAAAGATATTCCAAGCTCAGTAAGTGGGATGGGCAAGTATAGGCTTATGGTCCATCGGAGGAAAATATGTGAGCAATTCTTAGTAGCTAGATCTTAGGGTTGTGGTCATAGAAGGAATCTTGGAAACCGGGGCCAGAAGAAAAGGAGATGCAGTGACTGGGTTCTGTAGACCTTGTAAGCTGTACTGATTTGAGTGGACCTTGGGAGGCACTGAAGGGTTTTTCTGTAATTATATTTATGCTTTAGTCAAATTGCTCTGACTCCTCCATGGGGTGAAGTTGGAAGACACCCAGGTTGGAGGCAGCAAGAGCAGCAATTGCCTCAGAAAAGAAATGAGGACGGCCATGGTAAACTAGTGGCAGTCAGAATGGAAAAGAGGGGATGAGCTGGGGAGACACTGTAGGGAGAAGAATTGATAGAATGTGGATATACAAGTGGTATGGAAGAGGAAGAACAAAATGGTGCCCATGTTTCTGGCTTATGTAGTGGTATCTTTCACTGAAAAGAGAAATATAGAAGTAGAAAATTGAAGGAAAAATTTAGAGTGAAGTTCTCGAAATGGTGAGTTTTAAATGTCTTTGGCTTATAAGTGGAAAGCTTAGAGAAAGTAGTTGATGTGAAGGTTGAGATCTTACAGGAAGCATTTGATCTTCAAACATCATTTTAGAAGTCTTCAGGATATAGATGGTGATTGAAGCCACGAAAGTGCATTCTTAGGAAGAAAGAGGATAAACAATGGGAAGATGTTCATGGATGGAGCCCCAAGGAACTAACATTTAGGTCATGAATAGAGGAATGGAACCCTGAGAGGAATGGAACTAACATTTAAGCCATGAATAGAGGAATGGCTATGAATGAACAGTTTTAGAAATGGGTGAGATAATACAATAGAAGCCAATGGATAAGAAGGTTTTCATAAAGAGTCAACTCTTGCTGGAATGTTAAATAAAACACAGTTTGAAAGTATCCATTGAGTTTAGCATCTAGTAGGTCCTAGATGTCATTGGCAAGAATGATTTCCACATTATAAGATCTTATCTATCATCTCTATCTATCTATCTATCTATCTATCTATCTATCTATCTATCTAATCTATTCAGTCAACTGAGGATTTCCTCCCTCTCTCCATCCCTCCCTCCCTTCCTTCCTTTTCTTGATTAGGGATATGTGTTTATCTATATGCCAACAGGAAAGAGCCAGTAGTGAAGGAAAGATTGCAGGTATGGAGAAGAGGAAATTCTGGCTGTTCTAAGACTTCCTAATCACAAGCTGCTCTCTCTTGGGACCACCAGCACCAGTCTCTTCAGAGAGAGCTTATTAGAAATGAGCAATATCGGTGTCCACTCCAGACTTATTAAACCAGAATACATTTTTCAATAGGAATAAACATTCTCCTGAAATATGAAGATGAGGATGTGGACAGGTAAGCTTCCTAATGTTGACAAGAAAGGGGGTTAAAATAATGCTATCTCATTTTGCTACGAAGAAATGATGCAGTCAGCTGGGAGTGAGAACATGTGGTTAGAGACTCAGCTCTTGAGGTCTGCATAGGAAGCACTGACAGCTTGACTGAGAGAGAAACCCTGGACTTTATTGTGGTATGAAATGGAAAGTTTGTGTGGGTGTCTCCCAAGGGCCTAGGGCTGGCATGGAGAAGGCAGACAGATTGATACAGGTTTGGAGTTTTGCTAGGCAAGTGGGAGTCAGCAAGAAAGAGGGTGGATTAATGAACAACAGGGTCCTGGTTGGAAAGGGTAGTCAATAAAAAATCAGTGGGAACTGACAGATTGGAAGGAAGTGGGTGTTGATCAGAGTCATTAATGGAAATGAGAAATATTACACTGCCAGCAACAATGGATGCTTGTTCAAAAGAGTGATTACCTCCCTCTGAACAATCTTTTTGTTTGTATTTTTAAATAAATAACCTCTTTAAAGCATTCACTATTTTCTCCCTTTCCCTTATCACCAACCCTAACCTGAGACTGCTGCAGGCACTGAAACTGCCCCCTGGGGTAGAGTCCGCATTACCAAATCTACTACAGCTCTGAGATCCTTAAAATAAAAATAAGAAGACTTGTAAAATCTAATTGGGACCTTTAAAAGATTAGAACGATGTTCTTTCTTGTCTTGAATGCATTTTATATTTTCTTTCTAACTATTTGCAAAATTTATATTTGCAGTGTATTGTGAATGCTATACTGATTCTCCACTGAAAAATATTCTTCCTTTAGTGTTTAAACCTCAGAACACTTTGTTCCTCCCTTATGAGACTATTTGACTATCTTTTTCTTTTAAAACATAGTTCAACAGTTTTATTCCTTCTAAGAGATTGTAAAATCTTGAATAGCAGGAGCTATTTTGCTAATTTTTGTTGCAGTGTTGGGTAAAGAGGAAGTTTTGTAGCTGAGTCATAGATTCAGAAATGGAATAGAAGGCTCAGAAAGAGAGAATGCTTGAGGGAGGACTGGGAGAAGATTATGAAAGCCCTTTACCAAAATTAAATGTTTGAATTTTAACCTCTAAGGGATGGGGACCCACTGAAAAGTTTGAGGTAGGGAAATAACATGGTACTAACATTTCTGAACTCTCACTCTGTCTAGAATATGAAGGAATGAACACAGCGTGCAGGATCAGAGACAAGGATGTGAGTTACAAAACCATTGTGATTGTTCAGATGAGAGACAGGAGTCAGAAAAAGGCATACCTTTCAGTATGGCTCGGAACAGTTTTCATTTAATACCTTGTAGGATTTAATGCATAGGATATAGTTAATGAGGCGGGGGAAGATGCTTGTAGCTCATTCCTGGTGTCTGAATTGAGGGACAAGCAATGCCATTCACTGAGACAGACAAAACAAAACAGGTTCAGGGAAGAGGAAGGGGATGGTGATGACCTGTGGGGGGCGGGGAGGGATGAGTTCAATTTGGGGCATTTAAAAATATCTTACTTTTGGTAATAAGCACTGGTTGAATGTATTAGAAAATAAAATAATGAATATGAGACTGTGTCTTGAACTTCAAGGAGGAACCAAGGTCGAAATGGAAACATGTTATTAAAACTATTTACATGTATTTTCCCCAAGTGGAATTTGTAAAGCACTCCTATGGCCAAGTCTGTTGTGTGGAAGCAAAACATCTGGTTGAAATTCCAGTGACCTTTAGATATACCCAAGTTTTCATACGATGCTTATTTTCATTCCAAATGGCACCGCACAGCCCTAGGGACGGTACTTTCTGGAGCATTTGAGCAATAAAGAAAATTTGTGCAGCATTTGCATTTCACATGCAAGTTTCCAAGCCAAAGTGGTTCTAAACACTGAGTTAGGCACTTTAAAAATATTTGCATATGTGGGTTTGTCTCTTCTCTGCATCAGAAAGTCTGCAGAATGAACCTGAAACATGTAAGAAAGTCAAAGCTTTGATCCAGCTCAGGTTTTTTTTCCCCCTGAGCCTTAGTAGTGGTGCCTCTTAAGGCAACAGAAGGGGCATCAAGGTTGTTGTGCTTATGAATCAAGAGAGGTGATCTAAGAAATGTGTCTCATAATTCCACCCAGATCCCAGTCTTTTATAAATTAAATATATATCTAGGCCCACTTTTTAAGACAGTCTGTTTGCAGTAGCAGAACTTCATGTCCTGATTGCTTCTTTTCATTTGTGATTCCTGTAGTAGGCTGAAAAATGGCCTCTCACAGATAACCACACTCTAATCCCTAGGACCTGTGAATGTGTTACCTTTACCTGGTAAAGGGGAGTTTGTAGAAACACTTAAGCTATGAATTTTGAGATGGAGGCATGATGATAGATGATCCAGGAGAGACCTTTGTAATTACAAGACTCCATGTAAGAGAAAGGCAGGAAGATCAGTCAGCAGTAGGACATGTGAGGAAGAAAGGTACCAGAGGGCAGAGAAAAAAAGGTAATGCCAATTAATGCATTAGTGATTAGTGACCTCTAGAAGCTGCGAAATGCAAGGAAATAGATTCCTTCCTGGAGCCCTTGGAATGAATACAGCAGCTCCACCAACCCCTTGATTTTGGACTTCGAACCTCCAGAACTGAACAAGAGCAAATTGGTCTTCCTTCACGTGATTAAGTGTGTGGAAAATTGATACATAAACAATAGGAAGGTAAAACATTACCCCTTGGAGCAATGTGAAGATGATGCCCAAACAGAAAGTATCAGTCTAGATGTAAAGCAGAATTTCCCAACGAATTTTAAAAGAATTTCAATCCATGCATTGATTGCTGATGCTGCTGTCAGTGCTCTTAACAAGAAGCTCTCGAGGGGGAAGAGCTTGGTCCAGCCTAAACACAGATTAAAATGGTTGCCGGCCATAAGCAGGCTGTTATCACAGTGGCTACTTAACACATTGTCTATGTTAATGACTTGGTTGGATTTGACTGAAACATCTGTGGTCTGCTCTTAGCTGCTTTATGTATAGAAAAAAAAGAAAATCAAAGATTCTTCCATGCTCTCAGAATGGAACCTCAATCCACTGGATTTGGTTGAGTTCCCTGCTTAGCTTTCAATTTGTAGGCAGTGTTTCAGAATATTTATATCCTGCAGGGAAAACATGGAAATTTTTTATGAATTGTAAGTCCTGGCTCACACTGCTCATTTTCAGAAATCAAAAGTACATCATCTCTGCCAACATGCAGCTATACAAAAAAAAAAAAAAAAAAAGTATGCCTACGCAGATCCTAGAAAATATTGGTACAATTTTTAAAAAATTGTGTAAATGTTTTATGCCTGTAAACCGCATGCCTTGTGATGGGACACCCATAAAACAGGAGAGATTCCGGTCCACATGGTTTAGAAGAACTAGCAAGAGGACTGAGTATTATTGTGACTAATTGTTCTGGTAGTGTACTACTGGCAAAGAACCTCAGAGAGGAAAGCATCCATGAGTCATATGATTTTTGTAGATTTAATGACAACTCTAGAATTACATTGGCATTGCCTCCAAATTGAGAAGACATTTGAGAAAAGCAGAATCCACGTTAACTTGGGTGACTCAGTGTGGAATCTAAATCATGAAAGAAGCTAGAAGACATAAAAGCTCTCAGCATACAGTTGTAGGCAGACTTAACTGCCTCTACCTCATGTATTTGTGGATTCTCCCAACAAGCTCTGCTTGGTGCCTGCTGTATACTATTCACTGTGCTTCTACAGGGGAAATTATTTGTTTCCAACTATTAGTATGGGAGAAAAGTCATGCCAAACTAAGAACTAATGACGTCTTTGCAAGGCTGTTTGTTTTCCACCAAAACCCAGTTGCCTAGGGAACGTGATTTTTCTTGCTTGATTCCCTTGGAACTCTGTAATTGCAGGTATCTATGACATTGTACACGCCTAGAACACATTCATTACTGAATCCTGCCACTAGGGGAGAGAGCTAGATAGAATTTCGCTGAGTTTTGCTCTACAATGATCTCGACCAATGTTCTGTTGATCTACTCCTCAGTAATTGTCATGTTGATGCCAGTCTTTATCATTACAGATTTAATTATTAAAAATTAATTATTTAATTATCTTTAAAAAATTAATTGTAGCATTTGTTTTTAAGGAGTATACCAGGAACACAGATGTGAATAATCTCAAACTACAGTGTTCAAGTATCTTCTACTCTTTTGGTCCTTTTACATTTTACCTTGCCTTGGATTGTGGGTGGAACTTTCTCCGGTCTACTCCAGCCTGTATGCAGCTAGATCTAGGTGTTTTGTTCTATTCTGGCTATTTGACTCTAATCATCCTTGCTTTAGCGTTAGGGTTGACTCAAGGGTTTCAGGAGGTTGTAAACTCACACATTTGAGATGGAACCCCAAATATTTTATTTGTTTTCCTAGAATTTCCTCAAGCCCTTAAGTCATTGCTGGAGATATGGTGGTGTTCAAGGGGGCCTTCAAATCCTGGTTGAAAAAAATGCCCCCAAGCCGGGCTCGGTGGCTCAGCCTGTAATCCCGCGCTTTGGGAGGCTGAGGTGAGTGAATTGCCTGAGCCCATAAGTTCGAGACCCGCCTGGGCAACTTGGAAAGACCTCATCTCCACAATAAATAAAAAATTAGCTGGGCATGGTAGCGCACGCCTGTAGTTCCAACTACTTGGAAGGCTGAGCGCAAAGGAACGCCGGAGCCCAGCAGGTGGAGGCTGCGGTGGTCGGGAGTGGCCGCTGCACTCCAGTCTGGGTGACAGAGTGAGACTCCAACTCAAAAAAATAAAAGAAAAAGAAAAAAATGCCCCAGCTTGAGTTGACCCTCTTCCCATGAGGGTCTTCCTTTTATCATGCTCTGTATCTTCATGATAGAATCAGGCATAGAAGGCATTTATGGACACATCCATTTCCACCTGGACTTGGAACACCTCAAAGACACCAGCACAGAAAGGATTCAGTAAACAATTACGGCATTTGTTCCAACAGCAGTCCTGAAAGTAGGTCTCTGGTGTTAAAATTAGGATGTCTTCCTTCTTAGGGTTTTCTTGTGATACTGGCTTTGGCATAGAATCACTTTACCATGCCAACTCTGCCAATGAGAACCCTTTTCATTCAGCCAGCTTGTAACATACAGTATTCTTGGTGTTTGCTAAAAATGATTTTCTATAAAAACTGGAGCTCCAGGGATGAAAGAATGTCATTCACTTCAAATATGCAGACATTATAATAGATATCAGTGGACCAGTTTTCTGTGTACCTAAACAATGCATGTGTTTTGTGTTATTAAAAAATCTGGTATTTGCAATAATTGCTTGGTCTTTCTGTGAACGTTACACTTCATTTTTATGAAGCCAACAATGACTGGCAATGAGGACAACCGCTGCATAGTTGTGCAATATGACTCCTACTGCGGCCATTTCTAGAATAAAAAGGTACTTTTGCATGCACCCTACTAGAGCATTATTGAGAAGGGAAGGAAAACATTAGAATTCAGGAGAATCTAGGAGAAGCTAAAAGAGATAGTAAACAAGAGCTAGGGAGCATTTGGCTGGAGGAAAATGAACACAATGAACATATTGGAATCAAACTGAAGTTTTGTGCATCTTGGCAGCTCTGTGCCAGATGCCACAGCAATTCCCTTGCACTGCTTAGTAAATGGGCCTGACCATGAAAAGAAATGAAAGATTCAGCACTGTGAGGAAGCAGACATCACTTAAGTTTAGCTCACTAGACTGTTTTGGGGGCAATTAATTTCCTAGAGCTAAGCTGGGTTCCTCCCCACCTTGTTGATACAAATTATCTCCCCTACTCAACCCCAAGCATGTTAATATTCATGCTCTGGCATGTGATCCCAAAGCAAATCCAAAGTTAGCAAGCAGGGTTGGAGATGGACGTGATAGAGGAGTGGATACAAAAATGCCTTTTAGAAATGGGATAAATTATTTATGGTGAACATCCCTAGTATTGTGTGTGTGTGTGTGTGTGTGTACACATATGCATGTGCCCACAAGCTCTAGTATGCAAAATGTGAATCAGTTGATGCTGAATGATTAAATGGTTTCATAGATTTTTTTTTTTTTCTTTACAATGTGGGAGTGAGAAAGAGCAGACATTTCCTCAAATTGTGTAGTGAGGACCTGAGGAATATTATGGTTGCCTCTGGTGGTCAGATTCTTGGACCAAAGTCACCAAAAATGCTTAAGAAATTTTTTGATTCCCATGATAGTTCCACTATCATAGGAAAGTTTTTTTTAAAGCTGTCATTTCAATTTGGTTGAGATTGGCAAAAACTTTATAAAATGCCACAGAGATCATTTTTTTTTTTACAAAAGACATCAATGCTTTTCCTTAGATTTCTGCCGGATCTGGAACTTCAGAAACATACGTTGTATTTTGAAATATTTTGTATCATGTAAGACGCCACATACTTTGTTTAACTTAGTATCACTGTCACAGATACTTGAACAAAATGACTGTCTTGCTTAAAACATACTCTTTACAATGGTTACATGTTACTGTCATATTTGGTTAAAGACAATTCATGCCATTAATCCAAATAGCAAAAGTCACATATCATTCTATGTTTTAACAGCAGCTTTTTTAAGGGATTACATTCAATGTATCGATAAATATATTACTTAAGGATGAACAATGAATAACAATGACTTTTCTAGGAAGAGTGCACACAGATATATCACATGCCAATACTCCTAAAGTAACTTGTAGACTTTTTCTACTTTTAAATATTTTTCTACTTGTAAAATACCTTTGCTTTAGATCATTCAACTTTTCAGACTGATGTTGACTATATTACTACTTGGCTTTATCTTTTATTTTATAATTCTTCAAAGTTCTGTATGAATCACATACTCTTTATAGTAGTTACCTTATAATTTCTGGAAGAAGCATTTAGCAATGAATCTGTGAAATCTGGACATTTTAAACTCTGATATCCAAAGTAACTGGGATAAAATACTTTGCAGCTTAAATGGTATGGAATAGTAGAAAAACCAGGATAACTGAAAGCAGTGTAGCATAGTAAATTTGAAACCCTGAATTCAATTATCAGTTTTCCTACTTATTAAGTGAATACTCTTAGCTAAGCTACTTAATTCCTCTATGCTGTAGTTTTGTTTTGTTTTTCATATGTAAAATGGGATAATAATAGAACTCACCTCATGGGGTTGTTATAGGGCCTAAAACAGTGCCTGACCCATAGCACAATATGAGATTAATCTCTCATCATTTTGCAGTAAACACAGTAGTGTTCACCATTATAGATTTAAAAAAATTGGAACTCAAAGAGGTGAAGAGACTTGCCCAAGGTCAATTCCAAAAGGTATGCACCGTTCACCACTATGCGATCATTTACTTGTTTGTTTATCTTCACTCAAAAAGCTTTACCCTCTAATGAGGGTGGAGTCTAGTATTAGCGAGTCTTGGGTGTGCCAGTTCTTAGTTTGGAATGCCTGCGAAAGACAGCCAGGAGTATTGGGGAGTTCCAGAAAGAGCGCCAGGCTTAAGGAACTTCCTGAGGGCTGTGTTGACCAGTTTGGGGCCCTAGCTCTAACTTGCTACTTTCCAGTGGCCAGTCACTACCTTTTTGGAGGCTTTCAACCCAGATCTTCTCACAGCATTTGATACTAGCTAAAAATATGGACCAGCAACTCTGAGAATACGCCTCTACTAAATAAGGGCCTTCTAATCTATACCTATACAGATACATGCCCAGATTATTCAGAATTCAGGAAATGATAAGACTGTTCATGCTTGGAGTCACTCCCTTTTTCCTCTTGACAAGCATAGAGCAAAGGACTTGGAATTAGAAGTCAAGGATTCTGGTTTAGGTTTTGTGTCTAATTGGGTGTGTGTGATCTTTTAAAATCTTAATTCCTCATTTTCAGTCAGAAATAGCTAACTATATGATTTCTGTATTTTTATGCCCATGGGGTTGCCAGATTACCAAGTAAAATAACAAGTGATAAAACATTCCTGTAACTTGCAGGGCACTATGGCGTCCTTCTCATTTCCATAGTCATGATATTGGCAAATAATCACACTTCTGGGGACATCAGAAGGACTTTAGGCTTTCACTTACCCAGCAACAAAGTGACAGTGAAGCCATTTGGCAGATCTGGCCAAAAGCCATAACTTCTCAATGCCCTGTAGGAACCATTTAGTACTTTAGATCAGCCAAACCAATTTGGCTTTGAGAGGGCATATAGGATGCTGTTTGGAATTTCCTTGTTTATTCAATTAAGTGGAGAAACCTTGCCAACCACCTTCATTTTCCTCACTTAGTCTTTTTTTTTCCTCTTCCTTTCTTTTGTCAGCATATTCAGCTAGGGTTGACTAATCTATGTATTCTCTGGGAGCAAATACAACAGGTTTGTTTTTCTGGAAAGTGCTCTGGATAAGACAAATACTTTTAATGGACTATTATATTTGATAACTATCTTTTTAAAAACCTGTTTGTGAAATGTAAAGAGAAGAACTTGATAACATTGATGAGGTTAGCTTGAATGGATTTTTTAAAAAGTTGTGAAATAGAGTTAGCTTTTTCCTACAATTGCTGTTTAGTTGAATCATATCAAAGTAAAATGGATGTTATTATACCTACGTTCTATAGGGTTAAACCAAATATTTAAAGGTAAACACTCCCTGAAGAACTCACGGGCCTCAAAATGAATTAAGTGTTGGCTAGGTTGAAAGCTATGTTTGAGCACATTTTAATGAAAGCATCCATATTTAACCTTTGTAAGAGTGTATTGGAATGGGAGGGATTTTTTAGTAATCTAACTTAGAAGTTAACTTTTCATATTGACTTAAAAAAGATGCTTGTCATTATGTTGCTATTGCTACTGAGTGTCTGCCAGAGAAACCTATGCAAACTGAATACTGCATTCTTTAAGTTGCAAGTCATTCTATGAACAGGATTCAGACTTGTCGATGTGAACTATCAGACACTTGCAAAGAAAAGGCATTAGTTAGTGTGGGTGGGTGTGCAATAAATGTTTGCTGGACCAAGGGACCTCAAACTGATACCTCGTTTCTAAACTGTGCACAAGTTTCAGTAATGGGAAGGTTTATATAAATATGTCTTGGATGAAAGTGTGAGAAAATCATACAGCCATTAGCTGTAACCACCCCTGGGATAAATTCATCCCTGGAGTAGGAAAGGCAGAAAGAGTCTGAAGGTTGAAAGATTGGAAAGGGCATAGGAGAGGCACACTGGTGGGATAATAAGATGCAGGGAGCTTGTTTTGACTGGTGCCTGCAGCGATTTTCACTTGCCTAGGGCGCCCCTGTCACTGCATGGTGGACCTTGGCTAAAATAGGAGCTCTGTCAGCCCTGGCAGTTCTAACACCAGCATCTGCATCTTGCATGAACTGCACATTTCTGAACGATGTCAGGGTCAATCAGCACCAGGCGGCAGCAGGAAGAGTTTTCAGTCACTTCAACTTTGCTCCCACCTCTGTGTCAGGACCATCAAAGTCTTGTCAGCAGCAATGATTGCTCACTGATGCAGCAAGTGTGGAAGACAGAAAGGCGATTGGCAATCCAGATCCCTAGACAGGCACAACAGCTGGCATCAGGCACCTGAGAGGGACTGCAATCCTGGTCGATTTTCGAGGTGTTTATGTCATCTTCCAAGCTGCCTAGAAGCTTGGTGGGTTGTGTATAAATGATCAGATGCAAATAGTCCCCGGTGGTCACAGCTTGTTTTCCCCAAATTTTACTGAACTGCACACAAGGACAAGCAGAAGGAACTCTGTTAATTATCTAGTGGTGAGAGCCACCTAAAATGAGAGGGAGCCATTACAGCCAGGCAGACTGTCATCAGCATTATATTCACTCGGGGAGCCGGCACTGTCCCGTAATGAATGACCTCTTCCACCTGAGCAAAAATAAACAACAACGGGCAGCGCTGCAGGAGCTGAACTTCCCTTCTGGCGACTGTTTATTATGATTCTGAATTAGATTCAACACTTTTACCTCAGGAATAAACAAACAAACAAACAAACAATGCTTACTCGTCCCCAGAACTCCAGCACCATCGAAAAATCACCTAAAGTAAATCATTTTCAAGGACTCATTTTGACATCTCCATGTTATTTGTGTAAAATGCATCACCTGATTACTACCAAATAAATTAAAAAATAACAGAAAAGTGCTGAGTGTTTGCCAGGTGTCAGGTACAGAGCTGAGCCTGGTAAGTGCTATATGTCTCAGTCTCAGTTTTAGAGATGGGAAAACCACGAGGTGGTGGGACGGAGGGATCGCAAGGCCCTAGCTAACTTGGGGCAGGGTAGGAATGCAAGATGAAGACTGTTCTAACCCAAACTCAAGGTTTTAATCACTCTGCATACCGCCATTTTTATCCACGCACTACCCAAATCATTCTTTCCACATTCATTCCATCATTTCTTTGACAAATGTTGTGTGAGTTCCTATTCTATGCCAGGAAGCATGCTAACCAGTGAATCAAGACCACAAGAAGAAATGAGGCAGCCAAAATGGGGATGGGAAAGGGAACCCCCAGATTAGCAGAAGGACATATATAGGCTTGGGTGGCGCAGCCTGATATGAAAATGGCCAAATGTCACTCAGAGAAATAAACAAGGAAAAGTCACGGAAGGGATTGTTTTGTTTTTTTTGTTTTCCTGTTTGGGTGGTACCAAGACTAAAAACGAAAGGAGGGAATAAAAAGGGATAAAGAATGAACTATATAAGAGCCCAATGACCACCAGGGGATGGCTGCCTGGAGGATAGATGCTCTCCATCCCAGGCCAGATCATCATCTCGCCCGCCATTCTACCATTTTGTGCCAAAAATAATTCTAGAGTGGATATAAGCAAAACACACTGCATTTTACTAGCTAGAAAACCACTATTTTATGGTCTTATCTCTTCCAAGTATTACCATCAAATTATCATGTTTTAAGGGAAAAAAATGTGCCACTTGGAGTGGGAGAAGAAAAGCAAAATTTAGAAATATTAAGGTGATAAAAGAAAGGGCAATAAATGGGAGAGATTCATTGACTTCTTGGCATGCGTCATCTTAAGAAAAGCTTTGGTCTGACTCTGTCACTGGTGCGGAAGAAAACATTCTGACACTCTTTAGGGCACATATTATATTGCCATGAAATCCTTTCTAAGTCTCTCTTGTTCTGTTTTTCAAAGTACTGTTTACAGATGCTGGGTATTTTAGAAGAAAAGCTGTCTGCTATTTACCACACATTTCTTAGGGAACAAATTAATATCCCTGGGATTCCTCTAATTCAGATGAGGTCTGCATTCTTCTCCTGTGAACCTTAGTGAAAATGTAGTCTTCGTTGGCATTGAAAGCATGGAACTCTGGAAATAAAAGCCTTCCATTAGGTACAGAAGTTATTGATTACGTACCAGAATTAAAGATACGAACTCTTAGGTATATGGCCACCATAGGCAAGGAGAACCCATCTCTTAATGGAAAAGCTAGTCCTTTGTTTTCGGTCAGCGTAGCATAGTGGTTCATAGCAAGGGTATTGGTGTCATATTGCTGGGGTCTGGGTCTTGCTTTAGAATTTGCTACCTGCAGAATGGCACCTACCTTGCCTAACTATTCTGAGCTTTAGTGTCCTCAGTTGTAAAATGGGGTGCTCCGTTGATAGGACGTTGTGAAGTTTAAAGAGATAATGTGCATAAAGTTTCTAGTAAATGGCCAAAGTTAAATATTGCGTTTGAGGGCATAATCTATTACCTACTTTTTGACAATTTAATTTTGAACTTAGTTTTCTTTTTTAATACACAAGTCTTATGTGGCAACCTTAGCAGATGCAGCTCTATTCAATAATCATTAGGGATTATTTACTACTTTACACAGGCCTTTCACCAAGTGGATATCAACACTTCCAGGGTGATTCTCAATTCCAACTAGAGTTTTTTTCCTTTTTCGGAAGGAGGAATTATAAATTTTATATAGTGTTCCTTTAGCTAATTTATCTGATGTTTTAAAATTTTCTGTGAATTTTACCAAGGCAAAACACACACAAGCCCCATGCAGCAATAAAAAAAAAAAATCAAGAAAAAAATGAATCTTAATTTTATTCTAAGAAATATTTTACTGGCAAAATGGAAACTTTCTTCATTAAATTGTGGAATAAATTGTATTTTCCAACATCGGTGACGTGTTGTAATTTATTTTAAAGGAAGATGAAACAGACTGTTTCCGAAAACTCTTTGTTAAAATATTATCTGTAAAGAGTTTATGCAATCTAATTACAAGTTGCCTACCAAAAGGAAGCAGTACATCAAAAGAAAGTAGAATACAAAGTAAAACCTTCAGCTTGCATGAACTGCTATACTAGGTCAGGTGAACTTCCTTAGTCACTAACAGTTTGTGGTTAAGTCTGGAAGATTCAGGTTTTCAATTTAATGGTTCAGAATAATAAGTAAGTCACATAGTAACAGAATTAAAAGGTCTCCTTCATTCCCGTTGATCTTCTATCCTCATTATAATATGCAAGGTATACACAAGGATTTTAGCTAGCAGTGACAACTTTATGAACGGTACACTAATCAGTGCATTTATTTTGCATTTGCATTTTGATTGTGGAAAATTTTGGAAAAAGTAATGAAATTTTGAAATGGGTAATCAAAATAATTTTATAAGCTTTTCTGTGATTGAATTGAACACGTTTGGGGAATAAAGCATTTCCCTTGATGCCAATTGTGTTATGCTTTGTTGCTCCTCTGAGTTGATTTACATCTTTTTTGCAATGTTATCGAGAGTCTGTTATCATTCTTAGTCAAGCACAGTAGTCCCCAAACAAATCAGAGGCAGTGTGGCATCCAAGGAGCGCACCATCACACTGCCTTTTAAAAATTTAATTGATTGTATAGTTGCTTAATTTTATGAGGCATCATTGCAGCAAGTATCACTAGATATGAAGCCAGATACCCATTCAGGCAAAGAAGATCGATAGATGCAATTTAGAAGTGCTCAGTTTAGAAATTATGAGGGTTTTTCCCCAATGGAGGTTTTAATGTGAGTTGTACAAAAAGGCTAGACAGCTAATTCCTCTCTCAGACGACACTGAGAACTGTGGGTTTTTGACGGAAGTGACCCCGGACTCACCCGCTTAACCACATCAAGCTCTTAAGTAACTTAAAATTGACAAAGCAGAGTATCAAAATTAAGGTAGCAGATAGTAAGATATTTTCCAAATGTACTTGGGAGAAGGTAGACAATCTTTCCATTAGGACATTTTTCTTTAAGTAAAATCATTATTATTATTATTTATTTTTTTTTTTGAGTTGGAGTCTCACTCTGTCGCCCAGACAGGAGTGCAGTGGCCGCTCCCGGCCACCGCAGCCACCGCAGCCTCGACCTGCTGGGCTCCGGCGATCCTTCCGCCTCAGACTTCCAAGGAGCTGGAACTACAGGCGCGTGCTACCATGCCCTACTGATTTTTTGGTTTATTGTAAAATTATAATATTAAACTAAATTATGCAAGTTAATTAATATATATTAAGTTATACTAAAATTATACTGACATCAAACTCTGAGAATTTGTTTGCAGTTTTTGCTTGTGTCTATATTGCAATAGTCACCCAACAGAAAATATCTGCTTTAGCCAGAAAATTTTTATCTAGTGTATGTTCTTACCCACAGCACTTGAAGTCACAGAATTACTGCTCAATACATTTTTGTTAAACAGATTGTATCAGAGACATTTGTAACATGATAATATTCATTTGACTTGCATAAAAGAGGCTCATTGATTCTCTACTCATAAAAGAAGACAACTGTACTCACCTACAGTGTGTAGGAGGCTGCCTATGGATATGTCTAGTTAAAGTAATAATTTGGTAGAGTGGTAACAGCTTCCAGGTTTGTGAGTGAATGAATAGTTCATGAAGAGTCATCTAGCAATTGTCAATGAAGAGTGCTCAGTCTGTCTCTCAGTATCTTATTTTTTGTGTCAAGGTCAGACATTAGGATACATGCTTGTTATGTTGTTCACCATGTTTCCTCACAGCTTCCAAGCATAATTATCCCATCTCTTATAGTACTCTCGTGAAAAACAGCAATAAGAATGCGCATGTCCCAAAGAGGAGGCTGGGAAGGAGAGAGCTGCTTGGAAGAATGAGCATGCATGATAATACACATATTTACCCAGTTCAAAGTCTTATCCATGGATAAGCCCACCACAAAAGGCCACTATGAATCCAATTGGAAGCAATTTGCTTGTCCTCGGTTACTTTGTTTGGTTTTAGAAATGGGGTTAATGAGCCCGGCTCGGTGGCTCAGCCTGTAATCCTGCGCTTTGGGAGGCTGAGGTGAGTGGATTGCCTGAGCCCGAGGGTTAGAGACCCACCTGGGCAACTTGGCGAGACCTCATCTCTACAATAAATAAAAAAATCAGCCGGGCGAGGTAGCGCGTGCCTGTAATTCCAGCTACTCGGAAGGCTGGGGCGGAAGGATTGCCGGAGCCTAGCAGGTCGAGGTTGCAGTAGCTGGGAGCGGCCACTGCACTCCAGTCTGGGTGACAGAGTGAGACTCCAACTCAAAAAAAAAAAAAGAAATGGGGTTAATGAATTCAATAATAAATATATGCAGAATATTTTGGGAGGAAGTATAAACAAATAAAATGGCATGTATATATTTGTTCATTTAACATTTTTGACAGATTATAATCATATATAAATATAGAGTACACAGTAATGTTATGATATATGTATGCAGTGTAGAATGATTGCATCAAGCTAATTGACATATCTATCACCTTAAATACTTGTCATTTATTTTTCCTATCTAACTAACATTTTATATCCTTTGACCATTTTCCCCACCCCTAGGTCACTAGTAACCACCATTCTACTTTGCTTTTATGAGTCTGATAGTGTTAGATTCCACATGTGAGAGAGAACATAGCCCCCTCTTCCTTTGTTTATTTTTCTGTCTTTTTGTGCCTAACTATAATGTCTTCTGGGTTCATCCATGTTGCTGAAAATGATGTAATTGTTTACAATAGCCAAGAAGGGGAATCAACCTTAGTGTGCATCTGTGAATGAATGGATCAGGAAGATGTGGTATATTCCATTCATTTTCACAGAGTTGTTATGAAGCACCAAATATTCTGTTGTATGCTGAGGCTCCAAAGACATCAAGACTCAGGTTCTACCTTCCAAAAATTTACAAACTCTTGAGGAATGGGTGAGTGGACTCAAAGTTTGACAGTCCAGAATATATCTAAGAGGGCACCTAACCCAGATTATGGGAAGTAGCGAGGGATAGGGAAGGACCTGCAAGTCTTTTGGAAGAATAATCCCTGAGTGAATTAAATAGATGAATAGAAGTTAGCCTGGTAAAGTGTGTGTGTAGGGGTGGGGGTGGTGTGTGTGTAGGAAATGAGTTTGTGGGTTGCAGAGTGAAAGAGAAGCATTATTGTACATAGAGGATGAGAAGGGGAAAGAGAAACAATGCAAGTTTGGGAATTTCAAGTGTAACATATTTATTTGAGGCTGGTGATAGTTACTGTTAGGAACAGTGTTATGACATGAGTTTGTAAACTAAAGAGAAGGTCACATCATCATGTCTTTGTTAAGTCATGCATGAATCTGGACTTTATGTGGAAGACAGTTGAAAATATTTTAAGCATGGAGGGCAGAGATTAGAAATACAGTGTATTTGTAGAAAACATATATACTATATATCTAACCTATAACATATATAGATAATGATGGGGAAATTATCTTATAGGATCATAAGAACATAAGAAAAGTGCTAATATTTTTTTTTGTTCTAGAAGGAAAGGTAAAGGAAGCTATGTCTCTTTTTTCCCACAAAATACATAGAGGGTAAATCCCCATGTCTAATTTTTTCATTTTCACCACAAATGTTAAGATTTTTAAGCTAAGTGGATGTAACAAAGTACTAAACTTCACATGTTAGATTAAGTTGAAGCTGACCAGGAGTAAATTTCTTAGGTGGCTAGAAAGTACATAAACACTACAGGAAGTTTTCAAGGCCATGGACTTTGCTTCAGTTCATCATGGGGAATACAGAAGTTTCTGCTGGTTCACCTAAGCTTTTTTTTTCTCACATGAAAAGCTGACCTTGAATTGAAACTACACTACAATTTACACACATGTTTATGCTGGGATAAACCTGTAGCTGGCACTCAATAAGCATGTTTGACAAAAGAAAAAAATACAATCTTTCATTCAGGAATTCAAGAAGTTATTTACTGAGCACTTACTATGTGCCGTGCAATATGCTAACCACTGGGGCTCAAATAGTGAACAAAAATAGGTCCTCACAGTGTAGTGCCATGAATGAGTTAGAGTAATGTTGAAAGAATCACATCTCTTTCCAAACAAAGAACTGAGTACCACACGAACTCACTCATAAGTGGACCCTGAACATTTATCCTAACACTACAAGAAGGGGATTGGCAGTAGTGGGAAACTGCCAGGGGAGGTGGGGGAGGGGGCATACAACATGATCTCAAACCAGATGAAGTGGGGACCAAAGGAAGACCCAGAGTTTACCTGTAAAATGATCACTTAGCTACCTAATCCTGAATCGTACCCCACATCTTTAAAATAAATAGATGAATTGGAAAAAAAGAAATGGGAAAATATTTAAATAGATATGTTATTAGGAATAGAAACCCTGAGATCTCAGAAATGTATCCCCAATCTTTTTTTTAAGATAATGTGTTGCCCACTCTGTAAGGCTGAAGCCCTGTGTCTTCTCTTCTCTCTTGGATGTTTCCAGGTATAGAATTGTGTGTGTGTGTGTGTGTGTGTGTGTATTTTCATTTTTCTAACTTGTGTTTGATTTTCTATCATGATTTTGTTGACTTTTGTTGTAAAACTGCAGTCAATTGATCTCAATACTCTGTAGGTGTATCCAGCCTGAGTCAGGCTGTCAGCCCAATGCCCAGTATTTGAAATTGGAATGACTTATACAATTTTAAGAATCATTCTTCTGTTTATGATTCTAAAACAAAAGCTCATGGTTTATAAGCAATCATAGTCCACTTGGATTATAATCTTTAAAGTGGCTGCTAATGTAATATACCCAGTGGGAAAACCAAGCTCAGCTCACATTTAAATAGGCCAAAGTGGAGATGAGGGATTTTTGACTGGGAGGTGGAGTAGGGCACCATGCGGTATGAAAATCTTAGATCACAAGAGTGGCAAGCAACATGGAAAATTTTACAAAAAAGTACCTTTAGTATATCCACTATGTTTTAAATTAAGTAATAGAAAGTAAAACTCAATAAAGAATTTCACTGATGATATGCGAAAGATACTTTGAGAAAACATTATAGGGAAGACAGTTTTAAATAAAAACAATTATGAAACACTCCCTCATATCAAAGATGTTGCTTTGTTTGTGTTTGATTTCAAGAAGACTTACTGTTTGGCCTAAAGAATGTTTCCAGTTTTGGGGGGAAAAAACCTCCTAAAGTCATTTTTGAAATACTGCTTATTGCTTAAGTGAAATTTTCCTTTTCTTTATGATCCCACTCTGCTCATCATTTTTTCCAGTTTTTTCATTAATTGAGAAAAAAACTGAACAAGGTAGGCAGCCCAAGGATTTAACCTTTTTCCAAAGGCTCACCATAGAACAACTAAGAATTAGTTGGAATTTCTTCCTGTTTTCACTAATCTGGCAGTAATTACAAGAACAGTGCTTACAATACGAAAATATTTGCATCAGTCACTACCATTTGAAGTTTATAA
Source organism: Tarsius wallacei (assembly GCA_963574415.1). Taxonomy (NCBI): domain Eukaryota; kingdom Metazoa; phylum Chordata; class Mammalia; order Primates; family Tarsiidae; genus Tarsius; species Tarsius wallacei. The sequence goes on from CAUYQG010265246.1 coordinate 31,304, forward strand.
ATTGTCCTTGACTTTCAGACTAACAGAGTTTTAGAGCTAGAGATAATACTGAAGATGATCTCATGTATCCCTCTGCTTAAGAAGTGAAAAATTAGGCCCAGAGAGCAGAAGGACTGAAGCTTATATTTTCCTAAATGGATATTTTTAATTGACTTGAGTCAGGTTTCTTTAATAAGATTTCTCTAGGATATCCATGGTTTTGCAAGATGTCTGCACCACACAACTCTGGGGGGCACAGTTCACATGTGACAAATACATGGTACCCCCCAGAATTGTGCAGCAACTCTACATTGCAGATTATCTGCACTTCCCACCAATGCTTTGTCACTAGTGACGATGTATTTTTTTTCTGTTTAAGTGGAAGTTGCTTGAAAATAGTCCCTAAGACTGTATCTGTAGTACAAATGTTTTCGTCAAAGAATGCTGAGGCACCATGAACTGAACATACAAGGAACGCAGTCATTTCTTTAAACGCTACATTTTAATTGCAGTTCATTTCATTGCAATTAAAATGCATAGCGCCCAGGCCCAGTGATGGCCTGAGCAATATGCGTTGCAACACAACGGGCATCAGGATGCAACATGGCTTCTGGGTACAATGAGTGACGAGTTGGCACTGTTTGACCATCTTGGCTGCAGCACCATAAGTACCTCAGACACTTACCACACATCTCAGAGATACACGGTGTGAACCGGAGGGTCCAATTTGGCCCTAGGTATGTCCCTTCTGTGAAACTTTTCTGGGGCCTGGCCCTTGATTCCAGCCACCAATAGCTGCAACTGAAGGGAATCAAGCAGCGCTAGGGTTCTGAAGCTATGACCAAGAAAGAAAAAAAGAGAATTGAAAGTGTTTCCATTCATTTTGTTGGCAATGAGTCAAGGAAAACAGTTTAGAAATATTTGTTAGAAGGGGCGCTTAGGAAGTCACTGTTACTTGGAAGGTTTATGGCTAAACTCTGACTGCCGTTATCCATAGATAATCCCAACAATTTAAATTATAGAAGCCATATTCAAATAATTCAGGCAAAGTTATGAGCGTTCCCTAAATCCTGTTCTTCACTTGGTTGACTAAAACTAGAAAAATGTCTTGGCTTATTACTAGGCAAATGCCTTAAATTAGAGAAGTCCATGTGATTTTACTCTTGGGCTGAAATTTGCATTTATATAACTCGAAATAAAAAGTGTGTCTTTGAGAGTTGGATTCTGTTATTTGTTTTTTCAATTACACTTATTAACTCCCCTGGCTTTTTTTTTTTCTTTTTCCCCTCTATGCCCTACGAGGGATCACGCCTCCTCAGATTGTTTTAAGGATGAATTCTCTCTGTGGAGGCAGACAGAACCCAAAGTGTAAGTTACACTGCAAGTCCCTGGCAGAATTCAAGGGAAGACCAGCTTGAGGTTGTGCAGCCTGTACAGAGCAGACCCATTACAGCTGCAGGCTTATTCAATTATTCTGACTTTATCTTTAAATATTGCTAGAGCACCTTATGATGCTAAAGTGCTTGAATATATATGTAGATATACACATTTACATATATAATTAGTGCTCAAAACATTCCCATGAGGTAGGTTTGCACATTATTATGTTTCTGGGTTACAAAAGAAACTAGAGCATGGCGAGGTTAAGTGGTTTGTCAGGTAATTGTGAGCAGATCCATGAATCAGACACGGTGATGCAGGCAGAATTTTGCTCTGCTCACTTGTAGAGATGGCAGACTGTCCTGGGTTTTGTTCTATAAAAGGAGCCATGACTGTGGAAGTTGGTATAGGTATTGGAAAGGATTTGGGTGGTGAAGAGGGTGTCAGAAGAAGGAATGCAGAAGTCAGCCTGCCAGAGGCCCCCTCCCTCTCTAGCACAAGGTAAACTACTCTGGCATCCGTATTCGTATTTCAACCCAGCCCCACGGGTGAATGAGGTCACCTCTGGCTTGTCTTATCCAGTCTCAGGGGCAAAGACCCAAATGGGAGAAAGTTTTAATTTTGTGCACTGAAGCCTACAATGACTTCCGCCCATTGCTCTCCACGTCCCTACTCCACTCTTAGTCGAAACCACCCAAAGACAGAGTTGCCATTGACAGTTTTTTATATGACTTAAAAACAAACATACAACAACCACACACAAAAAAGCTTGATCGTTTTGAAAAAGCCTGCAAAATTACCATGGAGCTAAAAATGAAGAGATATTAGCCTTTCCTCTTGTCTCAAAAGGGAATGAAAAATGAATTTAAAAGACATTATAATACAATCATAAAAAATTATATTAATTTTTGTCACATTATATTAATTTCTATGAAAAGAAAGGGTGGGAATTTGACTGCTCCTTCACATCAGTGGAAAGGCTACTCATGGGGTATATGGGGTATCTGTTTCTTAATGCAGCTCCAATAAAATGAGTTTTTTTTTCCGTAGTACATTTACCAGAAAAGCACATTCTTACCTCAGTAATATCCATGGGAGCAAGGCAAAAAATCAGATTTTATTACCAGATTTTACACCTAGAATCTGAAGTAATAATCGTGATGATACTCCTAAGAGTATTACAAGCCTTACTGTGAGTTCTAGCTGTTTATAGCTTTCCTACTATATACCAGGTACTATGTGTGGGCAACTCAACATGTAATCAGAAGTGGATGGTGTCAAGTCATGGAGTGGATCTTTGTTAGTCCCTGGTCTAGATTTTCTCTCTCCAAGTTTGTAACCAAGGTTTCTAGAAATTCCCAGATAAATAGACTTCTTTTTCTTCTCCCAGTCTTACTGAGTTGAAAGAGAAATAGTAAATATTCTGGTATCACTCCTTGTGAAGGAATGTTGAAAAACTGCAGATTACAGAAATCTACAATTAGCTTGTGAGTGAAAATACTATAGCACTGCAGTTGAATATGTTACTGTGGTTTTCAGTTCCACTTATCCTTTAAATAATAATAGCTAAGACAGAAACCTGAATCCCTGGCATTCAAACCTGTTCTGTTTCCATAAGAAAAGAAGACCATGGTAGTTTCCATTGATAGTCATGGCTTTGTGTGGGCTCTCCCCTGGACAGTTGCAGTCACATGAGAAATTGCTTCGGTTGTGGTATCCTGTGGGTCATGGTAGCTCTGACTTAGCCTTAATGTGAAGCAAGCCACTTCTGTAAATAGCCCACTTCAGAAATGGCTTTGCTTGACATCTGCTGACTGAAGAGTTCACCCTCCCTGAAAAATAGAACACTTCACTCGAAGGAAAGTTGATTGCAGAGTATACCTAATATTCCAATACAGAGAAAATGCAAAATTGCTTCTTTTCTTTTCACATTTTTCCACTGTGCCAGCATGAATTACCTGTTCCTCCATACATTTTGGAAGCAGGAATGTCATACTAAGGAAAAATAACCTGATCTAAAAAGCATTTGTTACTTCCAAGTAATAATTATTTGGCAGTGTTTCTTTACATTCTCAGCAGAAAAATTTGTCCAGACTAGCACAGTCCTCACACAGTCAGCATGGGTCTCCATGTCAAAAGTCCTACAGATATTTGTTTGTTAGGTTGAGACCGTTGATTGTTCCGCCTTTTTACCTGCATTACTGGCATTGTTCATATTTTCTGTGATCCCAGCACAACTCAAGATCCATAAGAGGTATAGGTTGGAAGGTCCTTGGGGAGTAGCCACTTCCGTTTTCAAGCTTATTGAGTCTACAGAAAAGTGGCAAGATCAATGCCAAAACACAGTCAGGTTCACTTAAGGATGAAAATGAAAACATCCGACATTCAGGAAACATTAAAATTACTGTGTGGGTGGGTGACAATATTAAACCATCCCCATTGTTGACATTGCTGCATTTTAAAAGTTTCATCTATTTGTCTTAATGTGATTACTAATGCAGCTAACTAAAACACACACAATGCTTGTTCAAGCAATGGTTTAGAGATTTCTGCCATCTCCTTTTTATATGGTTACCAGGTTAATGTTGTTTTAGTAATGATCTTTACTTAAGAGTGTGTATAAATTTTACGTATAAACACATCATTAACTTGTCACGGGTTGGAAACACATAAAACCAGGTCCCTGTGACACCGAGTTTTAGGAATTTGCACAAGTTATGTATAATTTACTAATACGTGTTTCTATCCTAACTTCTCTTTTTAATCTTCTCACTACTGAAAGCACCATCTCCCTGTTCTCCAAGTTTTGCCTCTTTTGTAACTCCCCCAGGGGATTGTGAGTCCATGAGTCAGGAGTGGGGGGCCAAGTCTGCCTATCTTTTCAGCTTCATCAGTGCTAAGAATACGTTATTAATAAAGGATCAGCTGTCATGGCATGAGAGCAGAGACCAGCCTTACCTAGTGTTTGTTGTAAGTACATGCTTAAATGGGGATCAATAGTTCATATTATTAGAAAGTGCATTACTCACAACTGAGTTTCACAGGTAATCTTTACCCTCTCTGCTCTGGCATTAACTTTCCCTCCTCAATGGGTAATTGCTGGTTGTCTTTGTTAACCACACGCCACAATGCCCGGGAAAGGGTGGTGCTATCACAACTTTAGAATTTTCACTAAGGAAAAGGTGAGCTGTAAAGAAGAGAAGGTTTTGCTTGAGCCTCACTTGGCACAAATTCATTTTAAAAGTAATTTGCAAAGGAAATGGTGACCTAAGTACAGAGTAATTTCGTTTTTTTCCCCACATGGTAAGCTATTCTCTGCACTACTGTGATTCTCGTGACTTTTGCATGGTTATTGCAATTTCAGCTGCTTCTGTGAACCACCAGGTTAGAGGAAGCTTGTGCTTTTAAACATAGGATGATACTGAATTCACTGAATTGTATGACTTTGTGAGGGAGGCTTGTGGCACTGTCAGTTCCTCATCTGATAGAACTACTCAATATCTGAGCATAAGCGTGAATCACTTTAACAAATGTGCATAGATGATTTGATAATTCCATCGATCTGAGATATAAATTAAAGAAAACATAGTGACTGTTTGATTTCTTCAAACATTATGGTGATACCCCTGTGTAGAATCAATGCAATAAAGAAAATGACTCAGCGCTTTCCCTATGAACCCAATTTGTAGAAAAGCTCCATGATTTAGATATAAAACTGCCATGGCACAAAACCTGGACCCAGGAATGGCTTTGGTACAAGGGCTTTTAGCCTTCCAAGCATTTTCAAATTGTCTCCATGGTTTCCAGTGCCTAAAGATGTAAATCAAATATGCTCTCCTGTGCGCTTGTAAGAATAAATGGCTTATAAAAAATACATTAAAAGGACAATAGATTTTGGTCATTAAGTTTCTATTGGCTTTTTTTAAGTTTAAAAAGTTCAGAAAACCTGCAAAGCCAGGAACTATTCATAGTAAAGTCAAATGATAGCTGTGAAATCCTGTAACTGTCACACTGGTCACAACGCTCCTTGTCTTGAGTCAGGGCACTCATGGTTAAGTTGCCAGCTCCCCAGTTTGTGATTTTGGCCAAGTTAACAAACTTCTCTGAGATTCCGGTTTTACATGTTTAACGTGGAGAAAGTAATGGAATCTGCCTTTCAATGTAAGACAATTCACTTCCTCCCTAAGAATCCAAAAGTGGCCTGCGATATGATGGCAAGAGCATTGGATGAGGGTCCTGGCTTTGGCGTTGTCTAGCTTGAGACTGTAGACAAATCTTTGACTCTCCATTGACCAACTTCTCACTTGGACAATGTTGATGTGTGTGTATATACGTGTGTGTGTGTGTGTGTGTGTGTGTGTGTGTGTGTGTGTGTATGCAACCTGATACATTGGGTCGAGCCCTAAGAAGTTGTTATTTTTGTGGGTTAAAATAATCACATAACCGGCCAATTCACATAGTGGAAGCTAAATAATAATTTCTGTTTCTAGACATCTAGGAAGAAAGACTCTATCGTTAACTTAATTGCTGAAAAGTAAATCAAGAGGCTGGAAATGATGAGTGAGTAGTATGTGGTGGGACAGTGGAAGACGAGCCAGGAATTTTTAGGTTTTTTCCTTTTGGTTTTTCTTTTCTCTCTGTGTTAAACTCCCAGGTAGCTTGACACACTTTGTTGCTGTTATTGTTTTTTGACATCATGCACATAGATTTCTTTCGATAGGCTGCTTTGTTCTGTAGTGTTCTGGTTCCTGGTGTCCAGTGGTTCCCTTTCTGGGCTCCACCTGCTAATCAGGCTACAAAAGAAAGTGGTGCAGATTAAAAAGATCACTCCCTGGTAAGAATTTGAAATAATGGCACATTAAGAATAGTTGAAGGAACTAAAGTGATAAGAAAAGTTAAGAGGACATTACAACTGTCCTTAGAAACCTGAAAGGCTGGTGTGTATAAGAGAGATTAGATTTATTCCATTTGGATTTAAGTTATTGAAATAGAACCAATAGGTAGAAGCTACTGTGAAACCAGTCTTATCTCATCTTTTAGGGATTTCTGGAAGTCAGAGATCTTCAAACAAGAAAGGGTTACCCTCAAGAGGTTGTAAATGCCTTATTAATGGGGAATAACCACTTGGTAGGAACATGACAGAAGAAATTCAAATGTTAGAGGACTGGCTGCTTCTAAGGCTTGTGTATTTTCTTCTGATGCTCAAATTGTGTGATTTCATGAATTTTCACTCCTTCCAGTGTTGTTACAGGATCAACTTAGAGAAAAAGCAGGCCCATTCTTTGAAGAATGTAAAACACTTTGTAAATGGAATATGTGAGCTTCAGTTTCCTCTGTTATTATTTTTCCCATACCCAAGGGATTACTTTGAAATTAATGTTAACAGTTATGTGGCTTGTAATTTATTGTAATGGATAGAAATGGGCTAATGTTTATCTCAGCCCAGTGGTTGGGAGGTACTTAATATAGGTCAATGACAATAACTAAATAAGCATGACCTCTCTCTACAGTAGAACTGTTACAGAAGACTTCATTTATGTCATGGAGATAATGAACTAAAACAATTTTGGATATACATGGATACTTTAAGAAAAATAAAACTGGTGGTATGTCAGACAACAAGCGGGGAGAGGAGGCCTATCTTAGATAGTGTGGTCAGAGAAGGCATGTTGGAAGACATCTCACTTACTATCTCTTGACAGCTCAGATGGGGGATAAACATTCCGGGCAAAGACAATGTCAAGTGGAAAGATCCTGGGGCAGGAAGGAACTTGGGTCAAAGGATTGGGAAAAAAGGCCACAGTGGGGCAGTGTGGTGTGTGTTGAGAAGTCAGAGGCAGTGGCAAACTGAGTTGCATCATGAGATAAAGATTCCATTCTAAGCACAATGGGAAGTCATGGGAGAGTTATAGGTTGGGTGGGAAGAAGCGCAAGCTGACTGTCATGTGGAAAATGTGTGAAAAGAAGTCTATGGGAGAAGAGAAACCAGTAAGAGAAAACAGAATTTTCCCAGTCCCTTCTAGCTAGGCTTATGATAATGAGGCAGGTCAATGCAGAATTAAGCCAGGTTTGAGTTCATCTTATGTGCTTTGTCCTATGAGAAATGATGACTTTCTTTACACCAGGATGTGGTTTTATTCTACTGTAAAGAAGCTTCATAATGCCAAATAATTATTGTGTGAAGATGGGGAGACATGAGCAGGGAGAATCAGTCCATTTTCACTTTACTTTCTAAGTTTCTAAGTGGTGATATCACCCTATATATATGTATAAAACAAAACGGAAATGTAACTAACTTCTGGGTAAGAAATGGCCTTTTCCCCCCAAATATCTAACTTTCCCCCAATATTTCAATTTATATTCAGATATTCTGAGACAGAGTAGTCATTGTCTGCTTTTGAAAATATGAATCCTTATCACTTCTCTGTGGCTATATAAATTATTCTGAGCTAATAGAGTGATATATATATATATACATATATATACATATATATATAAGATATTAATATGACTACAGAAAGTTGAAGTCATAGCTAATATTTATTGGGCACTTCTATGCTGGACACTTTCTACATGTACAGTAAGTGCCTTACATGTCCAAGGTCACTTAATTCTCACAATAATGGTATGTGGGATGCACTATTTTTTATTCATATTTAACATGTGAGAAAACAGAAGCAGAGAAAGGCAAGGAAACTTTCTATAACCACACCCACATTGCGTTTCATGGGCCAGAAGTTTAAATAAAAAGCAAAAGGTTCCATCAATTCAAGTGGACAGTTATTTGTTTTCAATGTTCATGTCCCAACAATCATCAACTGTTAGTTTTAACGTTATCGACTGACTTTTCTTTTATAGCAGATGGTCTTCTTCAGCCAGATTCAACTGATGGATCTGGGACATGGTAGGGAGGTGAGGAATGAATTATTTCTCAAAGTGTTTCTTAAGAATGCCAGTCAGAAGAGGCAATTTAAGGGTAGGTGAGGAAGGGGGTTTCATGCCCAGAGCAGTTAGAGAGCTCCTGCTACATACGTGTATGTCATCTTTTTAGGGAGGCCCAGTGCACATTAATATGCTAAAGAAGTTTGAAAATTATTTTTAAATCCAGCATTTCCAAGACCCATTCACCCTGGAAACATCCTCCCAGGTAGCAGCGATACCATTTTTTGTAGAACACACTTTGTTAAATGCAACCTTTTGAATATTCTGATACAGAGTTGTTTACCTTGGGCATGAACTTCCTGACTGTATGCAAACTTTTGTCAGTATGCACATATATACTTTCTGCCTTCTCTGGATACCCTCACCTTCCAGGGCTGGGGTTTGTTGCTTTCCTCTGATTCTTAAAAGAATCTTTGATGCCTAAGATGGTTAAGAATTTCAGATGGGTATTTTCCTTGCAGAAAGGTGATCCAGGTAGAATGAAATCCCTTTTCAGTTAGTGCAAAAGAAATTCACTTAGAACTAATGAGCTATTTATCAATATCCCTCTATCTAATCTATCTAGCATCATCTATCTCCATCTATCATCCATCTATCTATCTATCTATCTATCTATCTAGAGAGAGACAGACAGAGAGAGAGAGAGAGTGAGAGACAGAGAGAGAGACAGAGAGAGAGACACAGAGAGGGAGACAGACAGAGAGAGAGAGAGAGAGACCCCCTTTCTCCTGCCCCCAGCTTTTCTAAACACAAACCACTCAATTGGTGTGTGAACCTGTCTTGTACTTGGCAGTTCTAAAAAAAATAAAGTCAGTTGAAGTGCCCTTGGATCTGAAGTGGTCAGTGAAAAAATGTAAATGGAATCTTTTCTTGAGTTCCTCTAACCTTTGAGTGAATATTATATGATAACTGTCTGTCTACAATATATTTGGTTTGATAGTTAGATGTCTGATTCTTTTAAATAAGCTGTGAAAAGTGGAGTCTTTGACTTGAAGAGAGCAGAGCATTAGTGAGGGCAGAAACAGTAGCCAGGGCAGCCACGAGGCATCATTGGCTTCCTTGATAGGGTGTAAGTTAGGTTTGGGCAGGGACTGTGTGCCTCCCACTTGCCATTGTATCCTAACCCCCAACACATTGTCTGGAACATGGCAGTGCTTAATAAATACTTGTGGAATGAATGCAAAGTAGGTTAGAATAAAAATTCAGTTAATTTATAATTTTTATTGCCAAAAATGGTCAAAGATTCTTCTAGTTTAATTTCTCATTTTATGTATGAGAACACATAGGCTCCAGATTAGAGGAAGAATATTCTCAGAACTTGGGTGAGATTACAAATTTTACAGAAGGTTAGAAACTCTTAGAAAAAGAATTACTAGAACCAGGCCCGGTCAGCTTTAGAAAAGTAAAATATTGTTCTTCATAGTGTTAAGGTGATATTTTGTGCTTACATTTCTACTCTTTAACAGCTGAGAATAACTTGGGTGGTTAGGATTACAGAACTGAGAGGTTGACAAGACCCAAGTCAAACAAAGAAGGGTAAATGTTTATATAAACACATGAGTTTTATTGTGTTAGATGGCAAAGTGTACACTATAGTAATCTGCTTTTTTTAATTACAAAAATGCTCTATGTGACATAGAATAAATCACTGTATTTGAAGTTTCATTTAAAAAATTGTTCTCTTATAATGAATAAACAATAATTTAAAATAACCTTATGATTTTATAAGGTACAGATGTCTTAATTTTTCTTTCCAGATTAAGCTTAAATCATTCTGTGTGTCATGCTGTCCTTCATAGTTAAAACTAACCTCAGGAAGTAACTGTTGGCAGTAAAAGCAAATATTTTCAGGGCTTGAATCATTTTAAAAAACTAAACAATAATTTTGTTTATCTTTGTCATCACAAATCATTTCTTTTTTGCATCTTAAAAATATCTGTTCCTCAATTTTTAAAAAAAGTGAAAAAAACGAACAGAAAGATTTCTAAAATTCTTTCTTTTCCTTTTTTTCAAAAAAATTGCCACATGACAATTTCATTTTTATTATTTAACTTTTGTATTATTGTTAAACTTTGCATGTTCACAAACTTTTCTGCAGAAAAATGTATGTATTCATTTATTTGCCAAGTGGAGTATAAAGAGAGTATTCAACGAATGTGTGTTAAAAAGGAAGAACACAGAAAGTGAATGAATGAAATGACCCTCAGAGCATTCTCAAGCTGCCACATGCCATTCTTTCTTTTTCTAATGAGAAACTCACCTATCTAAAATGCACTGAACAACCAGAAAATTGGAAACTTGCGAAACTATTGTAAATGAGTTGGGCATCTTAGGGAAAATGGGAAAAAACAAAACTGTCACATTCCCAGACTGTTATGGTTTTTGGAGAAAAAAAAAGTGGGTAACTTGGTGGCACTTTTGTCAAGAGTGCGAATGCCCCAAAGGATTCTGTGCATTGATTCACATTGTCACAGAGGTCAACAGTTAGCAGACGACAAGAGTTAAAATGAAATAAGACAATGGCATGTGACCAAGGGGATTGGGCCTGGGTGTTAACATTAGCCCTAGAAACAGGCAGGAGTCATTACTAAGTAAGTGATAGAATCATTGTATAAAGGTTTTTCTTTTCTGACAAAGTCAACAGAAGATGTTCATCTGACTCCTTTTACCTGAAAGTCTACTGATAAGTCTGGTTTGTTAATACTTATTTCCATGTTGGGATACATGCCTGACAATGTGTCTAAATGTATTATGTAAACAATAGCATGTTCTTCAAATATTAAAAAAAAGTTTGGGGATTTTTTCCTCATACAAATATTCTTTATTTCTTCCTTATTGTTCTGTATTCTGTGATTTTAATATAAATATTTAACATATCAACATTTAATAAAAATCAAAACAAAAAATAACAACTTAAAGAGTAGTTTCTTATTTTATAAGAGAGCCATTGTATTCATCTATGTGCAAACATGTATTTATGTAGCTTGTAATAATAATTAAGAAATATGTTTTTGAAAATATACCCAAATATATCTTTCAAAGACAAGTTATAATGATTCCTTTGCAGATTTACTAATATTTCAGGTAGATAATACTTATTTAAAATATTATGTGTGGGTTTAAAGGCTATAATTAAAAATTATCTAGCTGTTATCCAGATCCTAATAATAATAGAAGTATACTTGTCATTTATATACTCAAGAACACATCAGATGCATATCATTGCTTCCTGTCTACTATCTTCTTAAAAAACTATGAAGATCAATACTAATATAAGGTATAATCCTCCCATTATTGAGGAAGGGCAAAAGGTGGATTATGACTTCACTTGCCTATCTCCCCAATGTAGCTACTTTGCTCATATGGGTAGCATTTCTCATAGCCACAGTGATATGCCACAAGCCAAAGTCAAGGTAATGTTTGCTGAGTTAGGCAGCTACCCACATGGTATGGCTTTAAGAATGCCAGGAAGTATGCTCCAGGTCATGTTGCTGACGACCCCTTGCATTCGGGCAACTCATGGTCACTGAGAGATGTCTAGGGCATCAAATGTTGACCTCCTTGAGCCAGAGTATAAGCCTCTTTTGTGGGGAAGCTGGTCAAATTTTATTGACAGTTGTTTAGTATAAGAGACCTTTTGGGGGGGACAGAATGTAAAAATAATTTAATAATTTGTTTAAAGAAAAAAGGCTCATTAATAGAAAAGCAAAAATATAGGAAATTGGGGGGAATAACATTTTTAACAATAGGAAATATGGAATTAGTTAAGTTAGAGTTTACTGCACACCGGTCTAGCCTCTACCTAGTTTTCTTGACTCAGCCATTTTCTTCTGTAAATGGGGTAATAAAACTTTGTAGGGTTTTGAGAATAAAATGAGATGCTATGAATGAAAATTACCTATCATGTTTCCTAATACACAGTAGTTTTTGAATAAGTAATACATTTTACTAGCATTATTTATTTTGTTATATGAAAAAAGCAGCAACCTATTATTTTACAACCAAGTGCTAAACTTTTAAACATTTTCATCTATTTTCTTTTATTCTTTTTTTTGTAGACATAGTCTTTTTTTTTTTTTTTTTTTTGAGTTGGCGTCTCACTCCGTCACCCAGACTGGAGTGCAGTGGCCGCTTCCAGCCACCGCAGCCTCGACCTGCTGGGCTCCGGGGATCCTTCCACCTCAACCTTCTGAGTAGCTGGAACTACAGGCTTACGCTACCACGTCCGGCTAATTTTTTTGATTTATTGTAGAGATGAGGTTTTGCCTGCCTAGGCGGGTCTCGAACCCTTGGGCTCAGGCAATCCACTCACCTCAGCCTCCCAAGGCGCAGGATTACAGGCTGAGCCACCGAGCCCGGCTTAGACATAGTCTTATTTTGTTGCAATCATAGTGCATATACAGTTTTTGCATACTTTGTCTTATTTAACACAATACAACATCAAAAGGAGATACCATTTTTAATCTATCAAATTGGCAATGATGATGAGTAATATAACACTCGATGCTGGCAAAAGTGAGAGTTATGGGCACCATCTCATATCAAAGGTGAAAGTATTGGCCAATATAACCTTTCTGAAAAGCAATTTAGAAAATATTTTTCAAGACCATTAAAAAATCTTTTACCTTTTGACCTTGTAATTTTACTCCTAAATAGCCAGTCTCAGGAAATAAGTTACTATATGGACAAAGACTCATGACCAAGGGAGTTCACTGAAGAGTTATTTACAGCAAGAGGATAAGAATTATTACTGTCCACCATAATGAGAATGCTAAATAAATAACACTACATTACAAAGTGGAATATTTACAGACTTTAATGTCAAATTTTCAAAGAATAGTTAATAACTTGGAAAAGTGTTCCTGATATGACATTACATGGGATGAACATAGTATATGACACCAAACCTCAGGATTCCAATTTTGTTTCCAAAAATAAGCAAGCATGTATGGAGAATGGGTTGGAAAAATGTACATCTACATGTTCATAATGATTATCTCTGGCTGGTGGGGTTACATGTAATATTTACTTAAGTGTTAACTAATTAATTTTTGTTTTTCAAGTGTTCTACTTTGAGCATGGCCTATGTAAATATAAAAGGCAGATATGTATGTGTGTATATGTGTGTGTGAGCAAACAGTACAGTCTGAGAATGTTCTCATGCTACAATATAATCTTAATTTTCCAGAACTGTGGATCTTTAAGAGATTTAGAGAGTGGTATGGCTACACCAAATGTATTTAACCCTTTTTGGCACTGTTTACAATAGTCGATGATTGCAGTAGATCTCTTTGCACATAAATAAATCGTTGCATGTCTACACCATTTCTTTTGTGGTGCAATGGCATCATTGAGTCATACAAGTGAACTGTGGGGAATATGTTTGGGTGCATGTGTACCTTTAGAGCAATTGGGCAGATAAAATGAGAACATCTGTATTCTAGCAAAAAGAAACAACATGGCAAGTTTGGGGAGGAAGGGAAAAGCTTTCCTCATTGGAGAGCAGGGTATTCTAAGAATGACTTACTGCTTGAGAGACGATTTAAGTGGCATACCACTGTGGCTAGTTCATATTTTCTTTCATTTATCTTGAACATCCTTTCAGGTATCTTTGCCTGGTAGGTTCTTAATTTTCAAGACATGCTGTGTAATAAAGGCTTCCAGTGTGGGCTAAGAACAACTGTCATAGCACTGTGTCCCCATTTTTGTCTTTGTGATTTCTCTGCTATAAATGATATGTTTACTTAAGTGGTCTATGTACTCTATTCTCTCTCATGCATCTCAGGGGCAGAGACCACTTCTTATCTTAAATCTCCAGGGCCATGAAAGATGCTTGGTGCATAGTGGCTGCTTCATAAATGTTTCGGGAGGTCAGCAATACATTGGTTAGAAGTATGACCCAGCAATCCTTCTGGGAGTATACCCAGAGCAACTCAAATCACTCTATGAAAAAGGTATCTGCACATGCATGTTTATTGCAGCATTATTCACCATAACAAAAGCATGGAACCAACCATGCAGCCCATCAAAAGTACTGGATAAAAAAAAGTACATATACACAATGGAATATTATGCAGCCATAAAGAAGGAAAAAATTATGA
>CAUYQG010265257.1:0-16709 GCA_963574415.1 Tarsius wallacei
TTTGTGCTGCTATAACAAAGTCTCATAGACCAGGTGGCTTAAAAACAACAGACATTTATGTCTCACAGCTCTGGAGGTTGGAAGTCCAAAGTCAAGATGTGGCAGATTCATTTCTGGCAAGGTCTCTCTTCCTGGTGTGCAGATGGCCACCTTCTCGCTGTGTCCTCATATGGTAGAGAGAGAGAGAGAGAGAGAAGGAGAGAGAGAGAGAGAGAGAAGGGGAGAGAGAGAGAGAGAGAGACTGAGAGAGAGAGAGAGAGAGAGAGAATGAGAGAGAGAGAGAGAGAGATGGTGAGAGAGAGAGAGAGAGAGAAGGAGAGAGAGAGAGAGAGAGAGAGAAGGAGAGAGAGAGAGAGAGAAGGGGAGAGAGAGAGAGAGAGAAGGGGAGAGAGAGAGAGAAGGAGAGAGAGAGAGAGAGAGAGAGAGAGAGAGAAGGAAAGGGGGGGGAGAGAGCAAGCTCTGGTGTCTCTTCTTTTTCATATAAGAACATGAACCCCATCATAGGAACCCAACCCTCATGATATCATCACCTCCCAAAGGCTCCACCTCCTGACACCATCTCTTTTGGAGTGAGGATTCAACATAAGAATTTTGGGGGACACAGAGATTCAGTAAATACACACCTTTTGCATAATGGAGTCTTAATCCATTTATGCTGCTATAACAAAACCCCATAGACTAGGCAGCTTAAAAATCACAGACGTTTATGGCTCACAGCTCTGGAGCCTAAAGTCCAAGGTCAAGGTGTATAGATTCTGTGTCTGGTGAGAACTCTCTTCCTGACTTTCAGTTGACCGCCTTCTTGCTGTGTCCACACATGGTGGAGAGAGAGCTCTGGGGTCCCTTTTATAAGAACACGAATGCCATGCATGAGGCTTCACCCTTATTACCTCATCCTCTCCCGAAGTCTTCACCTCCTAATACCGTCATCTTGGGGAATGGACTTCAACACAAGAATTTTCCGGGTGATACGAACATTCGGATCACAGCACTGTCTCGTCTCACTCTACAATATCTCCGAGGTCCATTTCCACAAGCCAACATTGGGTCTTTTTCTGGGTGAGACCTGCTGATATGTATTGTAGTAACCATTTAGCACATGCAAAACTATGTTGCCATTTTTAACAGCCTTTTACCTTATTGTCTATTTATTTATTCATTTTTTAATTGGCAAATAAAAATTTTATATGTTTTTCGTGTCAGTGATGACATCTTTGAGGCTTGCCCCCACCCTGTTTTTTCCATAAGCCAGAGGTTTTACGGACTGATGTTTGTATAGGACAGCGATTTATGGGAACGCATGTGTATTCTTAAGGCAGAACTGATTGAGAAACCAGAGAGCGGGATTGAGTTTCTAGATGTATCTCAAGAGCACCTGTCTTCAAGACTCATCTGGAGTTCCCTTGACATGACCAGAATGAGG
Organism: Tarsius wallacei; assembly: GCA_963574415.1. NCBI lineage: Eukaryota > Metazoa > Chordata > Mammalia > Primates > Tarsiidae > Tarsius > Tarsius wallacei. The sequence goes on from CAUYQG010265257.1 coordinate 1,424, forward strand.
AAAGGAAACAGGTCCTGACTGAGCTCCCCAACTCCATTCAGATAACATCAGGCCTGGAGCAGTTCTCTTCAGAACCAGGACCCAGTGTGTCTAAAGTTGTCCGGGAACATGATTTGAAGCAGATGGGACTACTCAGGCATGGTCTATTTAAAGCATGTGGAATGAATCCAGTGTGGTCTATTAGGAACAGGTGAGATAAGTCAGGTGTGGACAATTTAAAGCAGATGGTATAAGACAGGTGTGGTCTATTAAGAGCAGGTGAGATAAGTATGGTGTGGTCTATTTAATCACATGGGATAAGTCAAAGGAGGCCTATTTACATCATATGGAATAAGTCAGGTGTGGTCTATTTATATCATGTGGGAAAAGTCAGGTGTGATATATTTAGAGTAGGTGGGATAAGTCAGGCGAGGTCTCTTTACATCATGTGAAATAAGTCAAGTGTGGTCTATTTAGAGTATGTGGGATAAGTCATGTGTTGTCTATTTAGAGGAGGTGGGATAAGTCAGGTGAGGTCTATTTACATTGTGTGGGATAAGTCAGTTGTGGTCAATTTACATCATGTGGGATAAGTTTGGAATGGACATCAGAGCTGTCATCATATTACCCTTGATGTCCTGAATGTCATCAAATGCCTTCTTTCAATATGTCCTTTATCCTTGGGTAAAGAAAAGAGTCATTGGGGGCCAGATGAGGTGAGTAGGGAGGGTTTCCAACACAGTCGTTTGTACAGTGCTGCCTACATAAGCGCACGTGGCAAGTTTGCAAACTTCATTGTCAGATTTCAACAAATAATGACGGTGGCTCTGATGACCATTCCAGAAAAGGGTTCCACACTTGCTTTGACTGGTGGACTAGGTGCTGGCATTAGTGCGTAGCTTCCCTAGGGGAGTCCTTCAAAGGTGACTGTAATGATATTCAGCAATGAGGTATGTAGCGCTTTTTCTAGGATGGTTCAAGAACTTAATTTTTGGACCTCATATGTCTCTGTTTGTATGCACATGCCTTGAGCTACTAGGCTTTCTCTCTACTCCAAGATGCTTTAATGTAGTCTCTGGTCAGAACCCACGTGGCCCTGTCTTGCTCACCCTGGAATAAGGAAGAGGAAACACAAGAGGAGGCAGACGCCTAAAGACCAGCTTTAGTCAACTGGTCACCTGGCCCCAGGCGATGAAGTGGGTAACCTGTCACCTGAGCCCATTAACTCTGACCCTCTAACTCTTGGGCATCTGTGACATGCGACACAGTCAGGCGAATGCTGACTTGCCCATGAGGGACTTCTTGGTGATTCCTGTACCTGGATGTGTCTGTTAGGGGCGGACATGTGAAGGGGAGCTTGGTCCTTGGGGGGATGCACCTGGGACTCAGGACTTCCTGTAGAAACTTCAAGGAGTGGGAAGCTGGCCTGTTTGTTGTTTTAATAAAAACCCTGCCCTTTCAACAGCCATCGAGGGAAGCATGGATTCCCATCACACCTGCAGGGCAGACAGCATGGCGTCTAACCTGGTGGTTCTCAAAGTGTCGTCCCTGGATAGCTGCATCATCACCTCCATCTGATCTAGCAATGCAAATGGCCAGGCCCCACCCCACACCCAAAGAGTCAGAAACCCCAGGGTCTTCACCAAAGCCAAGATATGGAAACAACCAAAGTGTCCATCAACAGGTAAATAGATAAAGGAAATGTGTTCTGTACAGCAAATCCCCTACATACAAACCTTCAAGTTGTAAACTTTCAAAGATGCGAATGGGCATACAGCCCCTATATGCCAGTTGTTGTACTGGACTGTACTATTGTTCCTTTCAAGGTACTGTACTGTAAGATTCAAAATGTTTATTTTTTGTGTTTGTTTGCTTTGTATGAATTATTTGTGTGAAATGAATCAAAAACCTATTACAATACAGTACTGTAGAGCCGATTGTGTTTGTTGGGTACCTAGGCTAACTTTGTTGGACTTGACAACAAATTGGAATGTGCTCTCGGAATGGAGCTTGTTCATATGTAGGGGACTTACTGTCCACACAATGGAACATTATTCAGCTTTAAAAAAGAAGGAAGGGCCAGGTAAGGTGAATCATGCCAGTCACGCTGGCATTCTGGGAGGCAGAGGCAGGAGGATCGCTTTAGCCCAGGAGTTTGAGACCAGCCTGGGCAACATAGTGAGACCTTGTCTCTACAAAAACATTAAAAAATAGTCAGGTGTGGTGGTGTGCAACCATAGTGCCAACTACTTGGGAAGCTGAGGTGGGAAGATCACCTGGGTCCAGGCAGTCAATGCTGTGGTGAGCCGTGATCATGACACTGTGTCCCAGCCTGGGCAACAGAGTGAGACTCCAACTCAAAAGAAAAGGCAGGGGGGTGGGGGGAGATCAAAGAGATTCTGTCATTTGACACAACAGAGATGCACTTGAGAACATTGTCTTAAGTGAAATAAGTGAAGCACCAAAAGACAAATACTGCATGATCTCACTTTCATAGGAAATCTAAAAAAAAAAAAAAAATGGCCAAATGGACAGAGATAGTGAATACAACAGTGAATTGGGGCAGGGGAAACAAATGAAAAGATGTAGGCCAGAGGCTACAAAGTGCAGAGATGAAGGGTGAACATGTCTGAAGATCAAATGCATGGCCTGAGGAGTATACTGAATGCTATCATATAATGTTTGGGATTTTGCGAGGAGAGTAGATTTTAGGTGCTCTTGTCATGGGAAATGCAAATGAATTGTGAAGTGAGATGATGGATGTGTTAATTTGCTTGACTATCATAAGCTTTTTGTCATCTCTATGCATATCCACAGGTCATGTTGGACACCTTAAATATATACAAAAAATTTTACGAAGAAATAGATATGGGCTTGGCATGGTGGCCCACACCTGTCATCCCAACGTTTTGGGAAGCCAAGGCAGGAGGACACTTGCACCCAAGAGTTTAAGACAGCCTGGGCAACATAGTGAGATCTTGTCTCTAAAAATAAACAAACAAACAACAACCACATAAAGCTCTGGGAGTGGGGACTGACAATCTATTTTCACAATCTGGGAGGAGAGTTCTGGTGTGGCCTGTGTTGGGGAATTTCTGGTTTTGAGGAGTCGCCTTTGGGTCAACTGGGGGTTATGTGTCTTGGCCAACCAATCTGCCTTGGTTTCTGGAACTTCTCTTGTGAACATCACCCTTCTCCCATTCCAAGGTCATAGCATTTTTCAGTAGATCTCTAATACCCATAGGTCATTCCCAGCTTCTTCCAAAATAGATCCTTAAGATACTGCCATCATCTGTGAATTTTTTTGAGTTGCCAGTATTTTATTGCAGTGGGCTGATTTCTTGAGTCCCTTGTTAATTTCCCCTGACTTTGCTCCATGTAGCTGCCAGAGAAGCACCATCAATCATTTCCTAAAGATGGGCACAGTGGCTCAAGCCTCTAATCCTAGCTGTTTGGAGGCCAAGGTGGGCGAATCACTGGAGGACAAGAATTTAACGCCATCTATCATTTTCTATCAAATAGGTATGGTGGCTCACACTTGTAATCCTAGCACTTTGGGAGGCCAAGGTGGGAGGATCATTGGATCCCAAGAGTTCAAGATACCTATCATTTTCCAACACTAGTGTGCCTTCCCATGGGGGAAAAAAAACAGAAAGTTGCAAAGCCCCATATCCTCTTGCAGAAAAGCGAATCCTTGACGAAAGCCCGAGAAGATGATTGATTTCCTCCTTGCCCAGACCATGAAAACTCAAGAAAGTTTCCTCAACTGCCATTAGAACTCAGATATTTCTTAACTCTGCCAAGCTCTCTCTTTTCCTGGCTTCACCAAACTGACTATGATCCTTTTCCTTCTGAGACACACTTCCTTGGTGGTTTTGTCTAAGTCCTCACTGACCAAATTTGCAATAAAAAACCACTGCTCAATGTTATCTGTATGTGTTTGTGATGGAAACCACTGCAGTGAATTAAATATGTCCCTTTAAAATTCACAAGTCAAAATCCTCAACCCTCGGGTGATGATGTTAGGAGGTGGGGTTTTCTTGGAAGTGATGAAGGTGGACCCTTATGAATAGGATTCATGTTCTTATAAAAGGGACCCCAGAGAGTCCCGTGGTCCTCTCCACCACCTGAGGACACAGTGAGAAGGCACCGTTTAAGAACCAGGAAGAGGGTCCTCACCAGACAAAGAATCTACACATCTTGGCCGTGGACTTTCAGCCTCCAGAGCTGTAAGACATAATTGCCTGTGGTTTATAAGCCTCTTAATCTTATAGCAGCACAAACGGACTAAGACAACCACAAATAAAGAATCTGCCAAAGAATAATTAAAAAGTAGACACTCATCGGAAGTATGTCTCCTTTGGGGGACAGAAAGACATCCAAAGGTGTCAAAACATTCTTTGGCTTTCAAAAAGGCATACGTGCATGAACAGAGTCTTTTATGAGTCAAGAAAGAATCTCTCATGACCACTCAACTTAGGCTTTGCCAACAGTGCTGTATTTTAGGTGTCTGGGCAAAGCAATCCATTTTCTTTGTCACTGGTCATTTTTCTGAAATTAACTCTGGCAAAATGAAGGCCACCATTGTATGGGGCAGCTCTAAAGTCAGTCAACACCTGCTCAGGTGTCTGGGATTTTTGGATTTCTCCTCCAAAAACACGGCACCTCCCTTTAATGAAACGTTTGTATGGTGACTGAAAGCCAAGTCTGTTGAAAACCGTTCTCTCCTAATGTGCATGTGGATAGTGGTGTAAAGCCTGTCATTTTATTCGTGGAGTGATTGCAGAGGGCGAGGTAGCATGAGGTTGTGATCTCACTCAATATTTTTGGTAGAGTAAGGACCATTTTGGACTGAAAGTTGTACCAATGAGACCCCATGTTTTTAGGCCTTCGGATGTGGGTTGAATTACACCACCAGCTTTTCTGGGACTTCTCAGCCCCCCTATTCATGTGAACTAAATTCCATAACAAATCTCATCTACATCATCTGTAGTTACAGCTATGTATCTATCCTATTGTTTCTGTTTTTCTAGACAACTCTGACTAATACACCCTTTATCATTTTTTTTCTTTGAGTGAGGGTCTTACTCTGTTGCCCAGTCTAGAGGGCAGAGGCATGATCATAACTCATCATGGCCTCGACCTCTTGGGCTCAGGTGATCCTCCCACTTCAGCCTCCCAAGTAGCTGGGACTATAGGTGCGAGCCACCACACCCAACTGATATTTTTATTTTGTACTTTTTGTAGCAATGAGGATCTCACTCACGATGTTGCCCTTTCCGGCCTCAATCTCCTGAGCTCAAGCAATTCTCCCATCTCGGCCTCCCAAAATGCTGGGATGACAGACGTGTGCCACTGTGCCTTTTGCTTGTGTCTTCTGACGCACAAAAGTTTTTAACTTGGGTGAAGTCCAATTTACCTATTTTTTTCTTTTGTTGTCTGTGCTCTTGGTGGCATAGCCAAGAAATTATCATAACTTTCTGAAATGCTTTTTCTAGACTATCTACTAAGCATTCAGAGTGGAAAACAGGAGCTCTGGTCGGGCCTCTTTCTGCTCAGGAGTTTCTGGGTGCCGTCAGCTGTCCAGACGGCTGAGTCCGATGGCGCCTCTGCCCCGTCTGTGCTTCTGCTGAACGTGGGCCACTGCCAAGAAGTGGGTGTTTTCCAGGATGGAGGGAGACAAGCCAATCTGGCAAATGCACAAGAGCAAGCTCCGTGGCTTTCTCCATCAGACCGACCCCACCAGTCATCCCCGGCTGGCCCTTCAGGTCCAGGATGTGACTCTCCTTATGACATCCTACAAATAGCGCCAATACTGTTGTCGCCAACAATGCCAGATTCTCCAAAAGTCACTTTGAGAAAGCTCTGAGTTTTTTCCTAATCTTTTCCAATTTTCTTTTCCCCTCAGAACAGTTAATAAATCTGGCCTCCTGGTAAGATCCTCTTATCCAAGAGATCACATTCAAAAAGCAAATGCTTACAAAAAATAACATCTCTCAGAGCCTATGTTTGTTTTCCCCTCGAGGCAGTGACAAGTGGAGATTTCACAGGGACGATGTGGATACCCTTTGCGAGAGTTTTTGGAGGAGAAAAGAAGATAGATACAGCCAAGGAAGATTGGAGAGACCCTCCCAACTTTCCACAGATGGTGCAAGCTTTCTTGCCCGTGGCTTTCAGCTCTGGCCTGCAGTTTCCAGACCGCTGACGTCAGCCCCTGGAAGGACTGAGGTGCAGCTGTCTGCCCAGAGGCCCCGAGCACAGCACAAACATCCCCCAGTGTTTTAAAACCAGCAGCCTGCCAGCCGTTCTCCTGCCTAATACCTGAGCCGGCAAGGATTTATTTCCGTGTTGTGATTTTACGGATGGTTTCATGGTGGTGGCAGAGGCTTCTGAGAAGCCCTAGCCAGAGAGGTGCATCATAAGTGTCACAATGACATTTTCCTGGTCTAATCCTTAGAGAGCCCAGCTGCGTGACCCTGAAACCTATCTCTGGGCAGAGAGCGGTTTAGAAGCTATATTATTCTGGGGGAGATTCTCCTGGCTCAAGCTTTAACCATATGTAAAATTTGGAAGCATGTAGCTTTCTGAGAGGTCACTGTGAGGTTTAGGACAATCATGTCTGGAGCTGATGAATGCAGACTTCAGAATGTGTGTGTGTGTCTGTGTGTGTGTGTGTGTGTGTGTGTGTGTGTGTGTGTGTCTAAGATAACATATACTTTGGGGTTGCTTTCACCAGGATATCAGTGAAAATATCCAACAAAATTTTTGTGCTCCAGGCAAAGTCTGTTGTCATCATTTATTGGATCCTGTTGATAAATGCAACACACTTTTGTGGATGTATTTGTTAATTGCATTTTAAGACTTGATCTCTAGGCATTTTTAGCAAGTTCACATGCATCAGTCCGAATTTTAGCTGGATGAGCTGTTTTCTTTTTCCGTTGGAAACATGTTTGATGGTGTGGTGACTCAGGGCTGATTTTACCATGAACCATTTAAATTGTCTTATGTGACCAATTCAAAAGTCTCTGTTACCAACGTAAATACACATGCCCATTGGATGTACTGTTAACACCATAAAGAGGAGATGTTCTAATGAGCTGAATCTCTCCATGCTCATGGGAAGCTGCAGCTTAGGGGGTGAGAAAGAATGTGGGAAAAAATGAGATGAGAAGAAAAAGAGGATTATTTTGGATGATACCACAGACACAGGTGCATGCACACACACTCGTGCGTACACTCATGCAGAAACACATGCATACACAGCCCTATATGCATGCACATATACACACACAAACACATGCATACATACATACACTCATGCAGAAACACACACATGCATCTACATGCATGCACATATACAAGGGGGGCTCTCAAAAAACTGAAATCTGTTTATAAAAATTGTGTATTTATTCTTACGTGTTTAAAAGGCAGTCACCTTCAAAGTACTCGCCATTGGATGTAATACACATATTGCTTTTTCCACTGCTTAAAACCGTTTCTGAACTCATACATTTTGATGCCTTTTAGTGTGTCTGCCATTTTTTTCACCTCTTCCACATTGGCAAAAAGTGTCCCTTTGAGGACTTTTTTCATCTGAGGAAACAAAAAAAAGTCACTTGAGGGAATATCAGGTGAATAGGAGGATAGGGAATGGGGGTCATAACATTTTTGGTCCAAAACTGCTAAACATTCAGTGCAGTGTGGGCAGGTGTGTTGCCATGGCAGAAGATTTAGTCTCCTGTTTGCCACAGCTCGGTATGGTTCTTCCACAAATCACATCACAAACTTCTCAGATTCAGAGAAACAAATTCTGAATGAACTACAAGGGGCTCGCCCTCCAAAAGATAATTCCAGAATTTTTTGGGTCCCCCTCATGCACACAGAAACACATGCATGCATGCATACAATCATATGGAAACACATGAACACACAAGCCTACATACATGCACACAAACACCTGTGTCTATACAAACACATGTGCATATACATACATCCACTCCTCTGAAAACACATGCACCTAAACTTGTAAACATGAACACACAGATGCACATGCATGAACTCATACAGAACGCACACACATACACACACAGAGACTAGCAAGAGCAGGGAGGATGGGGTGTGGCTGGGACTCAGAAGGCCCCATAAGGATGGCAGTAGAGCCCAATCCAGCCAAGACCCCAAAGAGCCAGGCTGCAAGCTCCAGCCGTCGGTGTCCACAGTGCGCAGGTGGACACGGATGGCCTTGGTTCAAACAGCAGCATGGCCGGCCCTCCCTGGACTCAAGGCCTCCTCCCCGTGGCCAGCACACATGCTGCGCCCCACAACTCACTTCCAGACATCAGTTTGGAGAAGCTCTTGGAGGTGATGGCTGAGGGCAGGAGTAGAGGAGGGGTCGTGTTTTTATCCCAACACTACCATGTGCCTATGGACTCTCCAGGGGTGAGTTCTTATGTCACGGGGGCTCATGAAGCCCTGCAGGGCAGCTGATAGATTTGCACTTTGCACAAACCTAAAAGTGAGCTCTGACACCCAACCCTTCCAGAAGAAGACACCCCTTATGATCCAGGAAGGGTGACTAATGTCATGGGTGACTAACAGTGATCATGGAGTGCTCTGTCCAACTGCATTTGCAAATTCAGCTTTTATCTCAAACCACAGATACGCAGCACGATGACCATGAGCATTAGAACCAAATCAATTCAGCACCTTTTCTATTTTAGTTTTGATGGAGTTCTTACTCATTGCAAAATACAAAACTCACCCATATGCCCACCAGGAAAAAATGCCGAATGCTGGAGAAAGAGTACGTCTAATTGCAGGAATGCATTGTGCATTTAATCAGTGTGCAAAAGGAAAGTGAAAATGGAAATTCACCAAAAACTTCAAGACAGGTCACCTGATACAGGCGATTTTGTTCTTTTGTTTTGTTTTGTTTTTGTTTTTTTTGTTTTTGTGTTTGTTTTTTTGTGTGTGTTTGTTTTTTTTTTTTGAGTTGGAGTCTCACTCTGTCGCCCAGACTGGAGTGCAGTGGCCGCTCCCAGCCACCGCAGCCTCAACCTGCTGGGCTCCGGCGATCCTCCCGCCTCAGCCTTCCAAGTAGCTGGAATTACAGGCATGCGCTACCACGCCCGGCTAATTTTTTATTTATTGTAGAGATAAGGTCTCACCAAGTTGCCCAGGCGGGTCTCGAACCCGCGGGCTCAGGCAATCCACTCACCTCAGCCTCCCAAAGGCGCGGGATTACAGACTGAGCCACAGAGCCCGGCTGTTTTGTTTTGTTTTTACTTTTCCAAACCTTTCGTTAGACTAAATAAAAGGTGGACACAGAATGCTGGCTGTGGGATATTTCCATCTGTGATAGTCTGAATGTTTCTGTCCTCTCTCCCACCCCCGAAATTCACATGATGAAGCTCTAACCACCAGCGTGGGCGTCTTTGGAATAAAGATGGTTAAAAGATAAAACCTCAGACAGATTAAACTTAACAGTTTAACCAAGCAAAGAAAAATCCGAGAATCAGGCAACCCTTGCATCAGAACAGGTTCAGAGAGTGATTCTGGCCCTGCCTTGTAGTGGAAGAAGGTTTGTGGACAGAAAACGGAAAGTGACATGCAGAAGGCAGAAAGTGACATACAGTGGGGTACAGGCACAGCTGGGCAGTTCACACAGCTCTGCGTCTGCTTGTTTGAACCCGGTTTGTACAGCTGGCTGAAACTCAGTGGTCAGTACAAGAATGGGTTGCAGCCTGTTTGCACACACAGTTGGGGGACCATTTGCTATGGATGAACAGATCTGTAGGCGAGACTTAAAAATAAGTCAGGAGGAAGCTTTCAGCTAAGCTTCATCGAACAGGATTTAAGTAAGATTAATTGAGGCCCTGCTCCCATAGGGTTAGTGTCCTCATAAGAATATCTATCTCTCTCTGTGTCTCTCTTTCTCTCTCGCTCTCTCCCCCTTCCCCCTCTCTCTCTGCTTCTTCCTCTCTCTTGCCCCCTCTCTGTCTCTCTCTCCCCCTACCTCTCTCTCTCTTCCCCACCTCTATCTCTCTCCCCCATCTCTCCCTCTCTCTCTGTCTCTGTCTCTGTCTCTCTCTCTCTCTCTCTCTCCACCTTTCTGTTTCTCTCTGTCTCTCATTTTCTCTTGCTGTCTCTTGATCTCTGTCTCTCTCTCTCCTCTTTCTCACTCTCTCGTTCTCTTTCTCTCTTCTCTCCCTCTCTCTTATTCTCTCTTTCTCCTCTCTCTTGCACTCTACCTCTCATTCTCTCTCTCTCTCTCTTGCTCTTTCATTCTCTCTCTCTATCTCTTACTGTCTCTCTCACTCTCTCTCGTTCTCTCTTCAAGCACACAGAATAAAGACCTTTGAGGACCTAGTGAGAAGACAGGAAGAGGGTCCTCTTCCTTCCCTCTAACCCTGCTGGAAACTTGATCTTGAACTTCCTTGAACTGAAATCAAATAAATGTCTTTTGTTTAAGTCCCCTGGCCTATGGTACTTCGTTTATCAGCCTGAGCTCAGAAACCTTTCTCTGGGTGTTTAACACTTTACTTCTCCAAGTAAAATGGGCAGTTTAACCTACTACATTCATGTGTCATGGACCCCCAAAGGACATGGCTGAGCACTGGCCAGGAAAAAGGTCGGCCATAGAATCTGACTGAGCCTGACCCTGGTGTTTAGGGTACAGCCTCCTGGCTCGACCCCGACCTCCAGGACCAAGAGGAAGCATATAGACGCATATGCTGAGCGTTACCTGTTCTCCAGTGTTTGCTTTTGCCACGATGACAGAGGAGACACGGGGAACAGTTTGCTCCTCACTGGTTTCCTCTGCACACGCGTTGAGGTGGGTGCTGCTCCCTAATTATTGATGCCTGTGTGGACCTGCCCAGTCCTGTGGTACAGCCACATGGGAGGAGGCCCTGAGTTCTGCTGATGGCGGTGGGTGGCTTTGTGGCAAAATGTTCCTGGATTTGACATTGAATGAGTTAACTGTGCTGGAAGAGAGAGTTTGGAGGTGGGGCTGTGGAGAACCTGCCTCCTGGAGTGAGTATTTAGTTCTGGAAAAAGGCCAGCACCACCTATAAAGCACTTCCCAGATGTCTGCATGGACTTCACCTCCTAGGGCCTTTTGATGTCAAGTATTTTAATAAAAATGATCTGAATAACTGTATATGCTGTTCCAAAGGAAGTGCTGTAACAGCCAGAGAAGCCCAGAAACTATCTATCTGGTTGTCTATCTATATCTATCTAGCTAGCTATCATCTATGTACCTATCTAGCTAGCTATCATTTATCATCTATCTATGTATCTATCCATCTATCATCTATTATGTATGTATCTATCTACCCATCTAGCTATCATCTATGTATCTATCAATCTTCTTGTGTCTGTGTATCTATCTATCTATCAAGTATCCTCTATCTCTTTGATCTATGTATATGTCTATCCATCCATCCATCTATTTATCTACGTATCAATCTTTCTATCAATTTATATACCTATTATCTATGTAATATCTATCCATCATCTAGTTATCATCAGTCTATCCATCTATCATCTATCTTATCTATATCTACCCATCTTAATCATCTATCTATTTTTGTCTATATATTTTCTCTACAATCTATCTATCTTTATCATCTTTTTCTTCTATCTATCATCCATGTAGCTATCCACCCATTTATCATCTATCCCTACAATGGAAATGTGTTTCAGTGTGCAGGTCAATCAGACCTTCCAAATGCGCTGATGTCACTTTGGTCAAGCACTCTAAGGGATGCCTACCATGGATGATTTCAAAGAACCAGAAGTCAATCCTGGAGAATCTCCCTGGTACAAAGAAAGCATTATGGAAGCTTGAGCTCACAGCTCTGCTTTCTTAGGCTGGATCTAAACAGCCATGTACATCGGGGTGTGTCCTGGGCTCTCTGAAACTCCAGTCATCATCAGATGGGATCATGTTCTCTGTACCATCTGGGGATTTGTATGAATCCAGCTGATGATACCCAAGCACATCTAATAAGCAGGTACCGCTATGAATTCCCTGCTATTTGGGCTGGAGTGCCATTTAGGCATAAGATTGAGGAAAACAATGACCTCCCTGTGTGTACAGGAAACAACAGCTTCCTGTGGAGGAAAGTCTGTTATTTAGCTTAAGGATCTCACTACCTTTAGAACAAACACCTATATTTAAACCAATGCATGCAGGATAAACATATATTGGCATGCATATATCTAAGAGTTGCAAAAGAACAACACCTTAATGGTCATGCACCAAATATTCTCTCCCTAACAATGGCGGGAAGCAACCTCCCCTTCAAAATTCCCCCGGGGGAACCCAGGCCACAGGAGCGACTTTTCAATAAAGCCACTTGGCCCTCCTCTGGGTGGGGAGAGTAGGAATCATGCTTCTGTTTCTTCTTGGAAAATTGCTGAGCCTGCTTCTGACTTGGGAAGAGTTTTGCTCACCACACTCATCTTTGAGATGAGGCAAAGGAACCAGAAAGACAGGAGGAGTGCCTGTGATTTGAGGCTTCTAGGAATCAGCTTCTCATCTCTCTTCTAACAAAAATATTCTTCCTCTTTCTCTACTCCATATATACATATGAAGTACTTCAAATTATACTACAGAGCTATAGTAACCAAAGCAGCATGGTATTGGCATTTAAAAAGACACATAGACCAATGGGACAGAAAAGAATGCAGAAATAAATCCACACATCAACAGTGAACTCATTTTCAACAAAGGTGCCAAGAAAATACACTGGCAAAAGGATAGTCCCTTCAATCAGTGGTGCTTGAGAAAACTGAATATTTGTCTGTGGGAGAATGAAATTAGACCTTGATTGCTTGCTATGTACAAAAATCAAATCAAAATCACTTAAAAACATTGTTTTCCCCTTTTTGCATCTATTTTACTTTAGCTCTCTAAGAAAGTTACTTTTCTAATGTTTCCTTTTGACAAGTTTTCTCTTTCATTTTCTTGGTTGTCAATGTCTAATATTTTTTCTTCCTCTAATTATGCACAATGTCTTTTCCCTTTTAGCGGGCAGTCCTAATTGCATTTCCAGCTTGATTTTTTTTTCCTGTTGATTCAGCATCTTTTTCAATTAATGAGAACAGCTTAGGAATATTTGTGAATTGGGTTCAGCATTCCAATCTGTTTCAATAATCCTTTTCTGACTCCTCTCAAGTAAGCAACTGATAGCTAAGTGTTTCCAGGCCAGTGGGCGTCCTCCTGAGGATATCCTGAGGGAAATGTCTAGTCTTCTTGGGCTTTTCCTGAAATGCAGCTCAAGTGTGCATGTTGCAACCACACATCCTGAATCCCCACCTCTGAAGATAATCTGAGACATACTCAACAGAAGTGTCAGCTCACAAAGATGTTTCACCTTTGTCTTCAGTTCATGCAAAGACAAATCCTAGTCAATCATTAGCAAGACCCCATCTTTCCAGCTGGTCAAATGTCTTGCCAATTCCTCTGCTTAAAACTCTGTAAATCAGTTGAATTTGCTCCTTATACCCTTCTCCCACTCTCTGTTTCTTCTTGCCTTCCTGTTACCCTTCTTAATTATCTATATTTTCATGTAAGAAATGTAAGAGAAATCTCTTTCAATTAGCACTTTTTCCCAACAAATTGTTTTGCTCTTTCACAACTAAATTACCTCTTTTTTTAATGAGCTGTGGGGTACATGTGAGGATTGACTACATAAGTCAATTGTGTGCAGGTGAGGTCTGGGCTTACAGAGAGCCCTCTCTCCCCCTGATAGTGGACCTGGTACCCAGTGTGTGGCCATGGACACCTTATCCCTCCTCCCTTCTGTAGCACTGGACCATGATCACTGGTCACATGAGCACAAAGGTGTGGGAATCAATTAGCACTTTTAAATATCTTTGTGCACGTTTTTGCCATTGGTTGAGTGAATGGCACAACATAACACACATTGCCACTGGTTCAATGCTGAGGAAATACTACAATCATGTCTGTAAACTAGAGACTGTCATAATCTTGTTGGATATTTGAAAGGACATAAGATGGAGTCAATATAGTTAAAGTTCTACCTAGTTCTGTCATAGTCTCTTAACATTACCTAACTTGCCCTCTAATCAAGAACAGACTGGTTTTTCAGAGGTAGCTATTGATAATTGCTTTATAACTCCCTCCCCAGCTTGTTTTGTAAACAAGTTAACTTAATCAGTCATTGTGACCTTCATGACACAGACGCCATCACCATGGCAATAGTCATGTGACTGACCCACCCATCTGCCTGCTGTCCATCAGTACCTGTGCTTACCTGTCAGCTTCGCGATGACAAAAATAAGACCACCCAGTCACCTTAACAACTTGTCCCCCATCAAAAGGAAGGTTTAAAAGCATTCAACCTCAAGCAGCCATTTGCCATTGCTTTGCTAAGCTCTGGTCTGGCCACGTGGTTCTTTGAGCTATGACCACCATGTTTCGTAGCTTTGGCCCCCTCCCCCTACCTTGGGGAGGTGAATCTCCTCTATCTCTCTAATTTACTTTCTAAATAAACTATATTTTCCAATCTAATTTCTGTGCAATATTCTTTGCATCTTTTGCACGACACTGGATCACAGAGATCCCCTCATCTGGTTTGACATAACATTTTGGAGGCCCTGCTAGAATTCTGACCTGACAGTATTTGAGTGTGACTCTAAGTGCACTAACAAATTTTAAATACCATCAATATGAGTGCATTGCCAGAATTATTCTAACATGTGCAAACTAATATACCCACACTGCGACCACTTCTAGCATATATCGCCTTCAACCGTGGATGTGATTGTTAATGGATGCTGTCGGTGTTTCTTATATCACATGACAGCATTGCAGATGCTGTATCACAGCATCTGGTAAGCGTTGAAGGCAAGCCATGTCACGTCCTTGATCACAGCTGTTACTTGAACAAGATTGACTTCTCTCCAAATGTTCTGTGAGGCAAAACTGTTGATACCATTTTGACACTGAAGACATCTCATTTTTACACATACTCATATATTTATTTATTTACTTATATGTGTGTATATACATATATGTATTTGTGTGTGTATGTATATATATATATACATATATATATAAAATTCCCCCAAAACAGAATTAATTTATAAAAAATTGTGCATTTCTTCTTACATGTTTAAACTTTAGTCACCTTCTAAGTACTCTCCGTTTGAGGCCATACACTTAGCGAGACACATTTTTCATCACTCAGAACAGTTCTTTTGTTGTTGTTTTCTTTGTTTTTGTTTTAAAATTTTATTTTTAAAGATATGGGGTACAATTCAGGATTAGGTAGTC